>CM038638.1:720084-760084 GCA_021554675.1 Leuciscus idus | reverse complement strand
ACACACACACTCCTCCAGTGAAGGCCAGGGCAGACACACACATGCGCAGACACACACACACACACACACTCCTCCAGTGAAGGCCAGGGCAGACACACACACACACACACACACACACACACACACACACACACTCCTCCAGTGAAGGCCAGTGCAGACACACACACACACACACACACACACACACACACTCCTCCAGTGAAGGCCAGCGCAGACACACACATGCGCAGACACACACACACACACACTCCTCCAGTGAAGGCCAGGGCAGACACACACACACACACACACACACACACACACACACACACACACACACACACACACACACACTCCTCCAGTGAAGGCCAGTGCAGACACACACACACACACACACACACACTCCTCCAGTGAAGGCCAGCGCAGACACACACATGCGCAGACACACACACACACACACACACACACACACACACACACACACTCATCCAGTGAAGGCCAGGGCAGACACACACACACACACACACACACACACACACACACACACACACACACACACACACACACACACACACTCCTCCAGTGAAGGCCAGGGCAGACACACACACACTCACACACACACACACACACACACACACACACTCCTCCAGTGAAGGCCAGCGCAGACAGACACATGCGCAGACACACACACACACACACACTCATCCAGTGAAGGCCAGGGCAGACACACACACACACACACACACACACACACACACACACACACACACACACACACACTCACACACACACACACACACACACACACACACACACACACACACACACACACACTCACACACACACACTCCTCCAGTGAAGGCCAGGGCAGACACACACACACACACACACACACACACACACACACACACACACACACACACACTCACACACACACACACACACACACACACACACACACACACACACACTCACACACACACACACACACACACACACACACACACTCACACACACACACTCCTCCAGTGAAGGCCAGGGCAGACACACACATGCGCAGACACACACACACTCACACACTCCTCCAGTGAAGGCCATCTGGGTTCAACACAGAAACACAAGGTGTGTGTACAGACTGGGGGGGATTTCTACAATAGAAGACACTGAAGACTGGAGTAATGATGCTGAACGTTCAGCTTTGATCACAGGAATAAATTACACTTTACTGTATATTCACATAGAAAACAGATGATTTACACTGGAAATATATTTCACTGTTTTACTGTATTTCTGATCAAATACATTCAGCCTGTGTGAGCAGAAGAGACTCTTTTAGAAACATTAAAGAATCGAACTATAGACATGTTCACAGCTAACACCCAGACAACGCCACAACACTATCCTTTTCTGCATATCTAAACACTTTAGCTGAAATATCAAGTATTAATGCATTATTCAGTCATTTCAATACAACCCAGGTATATTTCAAAAGCAAAAGTTATGGCTGATCAATCTGACTATGCAGAATATGGCCATGATATGTGTCCTAATATACTGAATAAAACAAAGATAGAAATCACATTAGTTTTCTTTTACCAGGAGTGGACATAGAGGTGCATCTGAATCATTTCTCTACACATTCATCTCTACATAAAACTAATAATGTATGCAAAAATATTCTTTATTCAGAAATATTCCAGGTGTTTTTTATTTCTCTTAAATAAAACATGTTGGGAATAATGTGTTCATTGATCATCCATCAAGTCATATCTCATACACACAGACATCAGTAAGTATTCGTGGTTTGAGTCAAATGCTTTATATTATTTGATTGAAAAAATCTAATCAGTTTGATCATGTAAAATGCCATAATCGGGCGATACTAATAAAGATACTGAAAAGTGTTTTCTGTGGTAAATGAGTGATAAATACAATCAAAGGTAAAATGATGTGGTTGAAATGGAAAAAATAGACACTTTTACTAGTCATAAAGGTAGTTTTGACCCCTTCCTCTGCTCTATGATGAACTGCTTTCTTCCTACACATAATGATCTTATTCATGTGTCAACAACACACACACTTTAACAGAGATGTGTCAAAACTTGTGTCATTAATGTGCACATTGAAAGCAGACAGTGAGCAGATTTTAATAGCAGTGTGAGTTTCGTCTTTTTCTGTCTCTGAGATCATATCAGATCAGATCAGTTTAGATCAGATGAGCGGCTGTGAGTTTCTCCAGTCACTGTCTTTTAAAGGAACACGCCGACTTTTTGGGACTTTAGCTTATTCCCCGTATCCCCCAGAGTTAGATAAGTCCACACATACCCTTCTCATCTCTGTGCGTGCCGGAACTCTGTCTGACGCACCCACCGCTAGCCTAGCTTAGCACAAAGACTGGATGTAAACGGCTACAGCTAGCATACTGCTCCCAATAAGTGACAAAATAACGCCAACATTTTCCTATTTACATGTTGTGATTTGTATAGTCACAGTGTGTACTAATAACAAGGTCACATGAGACACAACCACTATACAAATCACAACATGTAAATAGGAAAATGTTGGCGTTATTTTCTTCATTTATTTATATAGCGCTTTTAACAATGTAGATTGTTCCAAAGCGGCTTTACAGAGATACAAGGATAGTTTAAAGTAACAGAGATTGTCACTTATTGGGAGCAGTATGCTAGCTGGAGCCGTTCACCTCCAGTCTTTGTGCTAAGCTAGGCTAGCGGTGGGTGCGTCAGACAGAGTTACGGCACGCACAGAGATGAGAAGGAGATGAGAAGGAGATGAGAAGGGTTGCCAACTCTCACGCATCTGGCATGACACTCACGCTTTCAGCATCAATCTCACGCTCTCACGCACACTCAAGAAATGTCACGCCAAAATCCACGTTTCTCCCCTCTCAATCCGTTAATTTTCTGTTGATGACTATACTAGACCACAGCGTATTAATGACAGGAGAGGAGTTTAAGGCCCACAGCTGTAACATCTGCCTACACCGTTCTCACTGCAGTATTCTCTGATCATTGATTCGCTGAAACGTCAGTTGCGTGTGAAAAGTTCAGAGAGTTCAGAGCACAGGTTCGGAGTCGGAGCCACTGATGTGCGTTAGAAAGTTTGGATAACAATCAAGGTAAGCAGATAATAAAATGGTGTGCCTTGTCACTACAGACGTAGGCAAGGCAAGGCAAGTTTATTTATATAGCACATTTCATACACAATGGCAATTCAAAGTGCTTTACATAGAATAAATTAAAATAATAAAAAGAAATAAGAATAATTAAAACAGTTTAGAAAAATAAAATAAAACACAGTACTTTTAAAAATATTTATAAAATAAAAAATAATTATAGATCTTTCCTTCAAAGGATTCCCTTAAGACTTAAATCTTTCAACCTTCTTTTAACCTTCAATCTTCTTATGACTTCCATCTATCAACTTTCCTTTAACTTTCTTTTCTCCCTCATTTACTCACACGTTCTTTTCACTTTCTTTAGCACTTTAGCACTGCGTTCACATTCTTTCTCAGACGAAAACTTTAATATCGTCATTTAAATACTGTTCTACTTTCAAACCCACATTAATACACGTCACTTTCACATTATCACTTTCTTTTACACCTTCTGAGTGGGCATTTACAGTTACGGGCTAAATGCCCTGCTGACATAGGAGAAATTAAAATAATTAAAAGAAATGAGAATAATTAAAACAGTTTAGAAAAATAAAATAAAATACAGTACAGTACAGTCGGACGAACAGCGGCACAGTGCTCATTCAGTAAATGCACAGCTAAACAGAAGTGTTTTGAGTCTGGATTTGAATGTGACCACTGTAGGAGCACATCTGATCTCTTCTGGAAGCTGGTTCCAGCATAATAGCTAAAAGCAGATTCGCCATGCTTAGAGTGAACCCTTGGTATTTCTAGCTGATATGATCCTAATGATCTGAGTGATCTGTTGGGTTTATATTCAGTGAGCATATCTGCAATGTATTGAGGTCCTAGGCCATTGAATGATTTATATACCAGTAATAATACTTTAAAATCAATCATAAATTTAACTGGGAGCCAGTGTAAAGACCTGAGGACTGGTGTGATATGTTCATATTTTCTGGTTCTGTATGAGCTGCAACTGTCTTATGGTCTTTTTGGGAAGGCCAGTGAGGAGGCCATTACAATAATCCACCCTGCTGGTGATGAAAGCATGCACAAGTTTCTCTAAGTCTTGTCTGGAAACAAAGCATCTAATTCTTGCAATATTTTTGAGATGATAGTATGCTGATTTAGTTATTGCTTTGACATGACTACTGAAACTAAGGTCTGACTCTAGTGTCACACCAAGATTCCTGACTTGATGTTTAGTTGTTTGACCCCTAGAGTGAAGGTATGCGTTCACCTTGAGAACTTCATCTTTGTTTCCAAACGCAATGACTTCAGTTTTGTCTTTGTTTAACTGAAGAAAGTTTTGACACATCCAACTGTTGACCTCATCAATGCATCGGCACAGGGAGTCAATGGGGCTGTAATCATTAGGCGATAGGGCTAAGTACAGCTGTGTGTCGTCAGCTGTGCACGTAGCCTTGCTTAATTGCTGCGTTATGTGGGCTAGCTATTTGCTCAATAAAAATAGGCTCATGGTACAAATTACGTTTTGTCAAATCGGGCAAGTGGCATTTTAAAATTCCGCAAATTATGAAAGGTTGCCCAGATTGTGTTGAGTCTGCCACAGTCAAATGCGGATGCTGAGCGAACTTTTTCAGTTATTGGCCTAAACAAGACTGACACCAGGAACAGACTGTCACTTGATGGCTCCCTGTAAGTGATGGGAAGTTCGGATCATTTTAATGACTCGCTTGTTCGACCTCGTTCATTAAAATGAACGAATCTTTTTTCGAGTCATTTCGTTCATTTAAGGGGCTTTAAATGTTATACTTTTAACAGCCAAACTCCACGAACACATCCACCTACGCAGTCGTTATCATATTCTGAATTAAGAAATCATTATAATGCAGTCAAAAATAATTTACAGGGAACATGGGGTGGAGTAACTATTATATGTCCCTTTTGTTTTGAGATTTCTTATTGTTTTGATGTTGTTGTTTTACATGTTTATTTAATCACCTCTATCTTAATTTTTTTTTATATCAATCGATCAATCAATAAATGAATTGTAAATTTTGAAAACACGTTTCCATTCTATTCGTTTTTTTTTTTTTTTTTTTTTCATAAATCAGGGTTTATAAGTAAACAAGGACTGATATTTTTAAAATTAGGGTTAGGGTTGCCAAAAATATTATCCACGCGCGCACACTGAAATTAGAGTCTCACTCCAACCAAAGTCCCAAAGTTGGCAACCCTGGGTATGTATGGACTTATCTAAATCTGGGGGATACCGTGAATAAGCTAAAGTCCCAAAAAGTCGGCGTGTTCCTTTAATGCTGTAGGAAACAGTTTATCTGAAGAAAAGAGCTACACTTTAAAGGGTTAAATCGATCTACACTTGATGAAAGATACTTCATGCTGGACACTGACTGGCTTATAAACAAAACGCTGCAAACATAAGTAATAAATAAATAAAATAAAATCATAAACTCCTGTCACAGTCCATAAGACTTCTAGAACGAAAAAAATCTAGAACGAATTTTAATGTTTCAGGTATTTCCTCCAAGCTTGGAGGAAATACCTGAAACATTAAAACCACTGGTTACACCTTTATCTCAAATTTTACATCTATAATTCTTTCCTAGTATTAACATTATTTTCAAATAATACATGACGAGCTATAGTTTGATATTCTACAAACTTCACATGAACAATAATATTAACTGGAAGCGACTATTATTTAACTCAAAGATAAATGTTTGCCCTGAGCGAGCGCAGGGTCACGTGACTCGGCCAGTACGTCAGCACGCACAGTGATTTGGCGTCACGTGACGCGCTGTGCGTACGCGGCGGAATTGGAAGTGAAGATGGCGGACGAGGAGGCCGAGCAGGACCGCGGCGAGCGGAGCGACGCTTCCAGCGCTCTGAACGCGCTCACAACGCGCCTGGAGGACGCCGCAGCGGCCCTGAGGAGCAGCCAGGAGTCTCCCGGCGAGCGCGCGTCGCAGTACTGCTATGAGTTCTGTCAGGTGAGCGCGCATTCACAGCAGCGTCCAGCTCAGTCGTAAACACAGGTCCCGCGGAGGAGAAGGTCTGCCTCAGTGTGTGTTCGACGAGCTCACACACTGCCCTGCTGTCCTAACGCGTTTATAGAGGGTCGCTGTGGTATTCCGCGTCGTTGTTGTGTCTGAATCAGTGAGTGTGTGTGTCGGACGCAGGACTGTAAACAAGCACGCAGCGCGCGCGCGCGCACACACACAACTGCAGAACCACCACCACCATCATCATCATCATCTTCATCAATAACAGCATCATAACCCATCACACACTGCACAATACTCTCATAATCCTACACTAGTCCTGCACAACATCATACGTCACACCCAGGACATCATCATTATAGTCTATTGCTAACCTCAGTTTCTCAATGCTAATCACTAGCAGACCCTTACACACTTCATCATCATCATCATCATCCTCAGTCTCTCAATGCTAATCACTGATCACTAGCAGACCCTTACACACTTCATCATCTTCATCATCATCATCATCATCAGTCTCTCAATGCTAATCACTGATCACTAGCAGACCCTTACACACTTCATCATCATCATCATCATCCTCAGTCTCTCAATGCTAATCGCTAGCAGACCCTTACACACTTCATCATCATCATCATCATCAGTCTCTCAATGCTAATCACTGATCACTAGCAGACCCTTACACACTTCATCATCTTCATCTTCATCTTCAGGGTCTGTGTGATGTGCACTGATTGGCAGATTATAACAGTAACAGTGTAGTCTGACTGCACATCACTATCATAATCTGTCAATCTATGATTATATGCGGTGAGTGGCAGATTATGTTGTGCAGGATCTTCATAATGTGAGCAACATTATTAATTAATTACTAGCTGCACATCTTCATCATCATCATCCTCATCATCTAGCTTGTCATCATAACTTGAGAAAAGACATTCAGTTTGCCTGTACATCTGTGTGTGTGTGTTAACCTGAGTGTGTGTATGTTAACCTGAGTGTGTGTGTGTGTGTGTGTGTGTGTGAAGGTCCACAGTTTCCCTGTGATGAACACGTGTGTGTGTGTGTGTGTGTGTGTGTGTGTGTGTGTGTGAAGGTCCACAGTTTCCCTGTGATGAACGTGTGTGTGTGTGTGTGTGTGTGTGTGTGTGTGTGTGAAGGTCCACAGTTTCCCTGTGATGAACGTGTGTGTGTGTGTGTGTGTGTGTGTGTGTGTGTGTGTGTGTGTGAAGGTCCACAGTTTCCCTGTGATGAACGTGTGTGTGTGTGTGTGTGTGTGTGTGTGTGTGTGAAGGTCCACAGTTTCCCTGTGATGAACGTGTGTGTGTGTGTGTGTGTGTGTGTGTGTGTGTGTGTGTGTGTGTGTGTGTGTGAAGGTCCACAGTTTCCCTGTGATGAACGTGTGTGTGTGTGTGTGTGTGAAGGTCCACAGTTTCCCTGTGATGAACGTGTGTGTGTGTGTGTGTGTGTGTGTGTGTGTGAAGGTCCACAGTTTCCCTGTGATGAACGTGTGTGTGTGTGTGTGTGTGTGAAGGTCCACAGTTTCCCTGTGATGAACGTGTGTGTGTGTGTGTGTGTGTGTGTGTGTGTGTGTGTGTGTGTGTGTGTGTGAAGGTCCACAGTTTCCCTGTGATGAACGTGTGTGTGTGTGTGTGTGTGTGTGTGTGTGTGTGTGTGTGTGTGTGTGTGTGTGTGTGAAGGTCCACAGTTTCCCTGTGATGAACGTGTGTGTGTGTGTGTGTGTGAAGGTCCACAGTTTCCCTGTGATGAACGTGTGTGTGTGTGTGTGTGTGTGTGTGTGTGTGTGAAGGTCCACAGTTTCCCTGTGATGAACGTGTGTGTGTGTGTGTGTGTGTGAAGGTCCACAGTTTCCCTGTGATGAACGTGTGTGTGTGTGTGTGTGTGTGTGTGTGTGTGTGTGTGTGTGTGTGTGAAGGTCCACAGTTTCCCTGTGATGAACGTGTGTGTGTGTGTGTGTGTGTGTGTGTGTGAAGGTCCACAGTTTCCCTGTGATGAACGTGTGTGTGTGTGTGTGTGTGTGTGTGAAGGTCCACAGTTTCCCTGTGATGAACGTGTGTGTGTGTGTGTGTGTGTGTGTGTGTGTGAAGGTCCACAGTTTCCCTGTGATGAACGTGTGTGTGTGTGTGTGTGAAGGTCCACAGTTTCCCTGTGATGAACGTGTGTGTGTGTGTGTGTGTGTGTGTGAAGGTCCACAGTTTCCCTGTGATGAACGTGTGTGTGTGTGTGTGTGTGTGTGTGTGTGTGTGAAGGTCCACAGTTTCCCTGTGATGAACGTGTGTGTGTGTGTGTGTGTGTGTGTTGTCTTCGCTCAGGGGTAGTGTGTGTAGTGTCCATCATCTAGATCAGTGTGTGACGTCTGTATCTGATTCGTTATGAGCTCAACACTGGCACTACTGCATCATACATCATATATATATATTATTATACGTAATGTCGTCACAATGGTCACGTTCTGCTGTTATATGATGAGCCGTACAGTAGTGGTGATTAATGGTCATTGTTCAGTGCTCACTTCACTAACTCAAGCTGCATATATTCATATTTACCTGGAGATCGCGATGGACTGGGAGTGTGTGATGATGTCCTGTGAGTCTCTGAGAATATTCATATTCAAACACTTAAAATATTAGTTATTGGCTTTTCCTGCTGTGTGTGTTTCTTCAGTGTCGGTCAGTGTGTGTTTCTTCAGTGTCGGTCAGTGTGTCGGTCAGTGTGTGTTTCTTCAGTGTCGGTCAGTGTGTGTTTCTTCAGTGTCGGTCAGTGTGTGTTTCTTCAGTGTCGGTCAGTGTGTGTTTCTTCAGTGTCGGTCAGTGTGTGTTTCTTCAGTGTCGGTCAGTGTGTGTTTCTTCAGTGTCGGTCAGTGTGTGTGTTTCTTCAGTGTCGGTCAGTGTGTGTGTTTCTTCAGTGTCGGTCAGTGTGTGTGTTTCTTCAGTGTCGGTCAGTGTGTGTTTCTTCAGTGTCGGTCAGTGTGTGTGTTTCTTCAGTGTCGGTCAGTGTGTGTTTCTTCAGTGTCGGTCAGTGTGTGTTTCTTCAGTGTCGGTCAGTGTGTGTTTCTTCAGTGTCGGTCAGTGTGTGTTTCTTCAGTGTCGGTCAGTGTGTGTTTCTTCAGTGTCGGTCAGTGTGTGTGTTTCTTCAGTGTCGGTCAGTGTGTGTGTTTCTTCAGTGTCGGTCAGTGTGTGTGTTTCTTCAGTGTCGGTCAGTGTGTGTGTTTCTTCAGTGTCGGTCAGTGTGTCGGTCAGTGTGTGTGTGTTTCTTCAGTGTCGGTCAGTGTGTGTGTGTTTCTTCAGTGTCGGTCAGTGTGTGTGTGTTTCTTCAGTGTCGGTCAGTGTGTGTGTGTTTCTTCAGTGTCGGTCAGTGTGTGTTTCTTCAGTGTCGGTCAGTGTGTGTGTGTTTCTTCAGTGTCGGTCAGTGTGTGTGTGTTTCTTCAGTGTCGGTCAGTGTGTGTGTTTCTTCAGTGTCGGTCAGTGTGTGTGTGTTTCTTCAGTGTCGGTCAGTGTGTGTGTTTCTTCAGTGTCGGTCAGTGTGTGTGTGTTTCTTCAGTGTCGGTCAGTGTGTGTGTGTTTCTTCAGTGTCGGTCAGTGTGTGTGTTTCTTCAGTGTCGGTCAGTGTGTGTGTGTTTCTTCAGTGTCGGTCAGTGTGTGTTTCTTCAGTGTCGGTCAGTGTGTGTGTGTTTCTTCAGTGTCGGTCAGTGTGTGTGTTTCTTCAGTGTCGGTCAGTGTGTGTGTTTCTTCAGTGTCGGTCAGTGTGTGTTTCTTCAGTGTCGGTCAGTGTGTGTGTGTTTCTTCAGTGTCGGTCAGTGTGTGTTTCTTCAGTGTCGGTCAGTGTGTGTGTGTTTCTTCAGTGTCGGTCAGTGTGTGTGTTTCTTCAGTGTCGGTCAGTGTGTGTGTTTCTTCAGTGTCGGTCAGTGTGTGTGTGTTTCTTCAGTGTCGGTCAGTGTGTGTTTCTTCAGTGTCGGTCAGTGTGTGTGTGTTTCTTCAGTGTCGGTCAGTGTGTGTGTTTCTTCAGTGTCGGTCAGTGTGTGTGTTTCTTCAGTGTCGGTCAGTGTGTGTGTGTTTCTTCAGTGTCGGTCAGTGTGTGTTTCTTCAGTGTCGGTCAGTGTGTGTGTGTTTCTTCAGTGTCGGTCAGTGTGTGTGTGTTTCTTCAGTGTCGCTCAGTGTGTGTGTTTCTTCAGTGTCGGTCAGTGTGTGTTTCTTCAGTGTCGGTCAGTGTGTGTGTGTTTCTTCAGTGTCGCTCAGTGTGTGTGTTTCTTCAGTGTCGGTCAGTGTGTGTGTGTTTCTTCAGTGTCGGTCAGTGTGTGTGTGTTTCTTCAGTGTCGGTCAGTGTGTGTGTGTTTCTTCAGTGTCGGTCAGTGTGTGTGTGTTTCTTCAGTGTCGGTCAGTGTGTGTGTGTTTCTTCAGTGTCGGTCAGTGTGTGTTTCTTCAGTGTCGGTCAGTGTGTGTGTGTTTCTTCAGTGTCGGTCAGTGTGTGTGTGTTTCTTCAGTGTCGGTCAGTGTGTGTGTTTCTTCAGTGTCGGTCAGTGTGTGTGTGTTTCTTCAGTGTCGGTCAGTGTGTGTGTGTTTCTTCAGTGTCGGTCAGTGTGTGTGTTTCTTCAGTGTCGGTCAGTGTGTGTGTGTTTCTTCAGTGTCGGTCAGTGTGTGTTTCTTCAGTGTCGGTCAGTGTGTGTGTGTTTCTTCAGTGTCGGTCAGTGTGTGTGTTTCTTCAGTGTCGGTCAGTGTGTGTGTTTCTTCAGTGTCGGTCAGTGTGTGTTTCTTCAGTGTCGGTCAGTGTGTGTGTGTTTCTTCAGTGTCGGTCAGTGTGTGTGTGTTTCTTCAGTGTCGGTCAGTGTGTGTTTCTTCAGTGTCGGTCAGTGTGTGTGTGTTTCTTCAGTGTCGGTCAGTGTGTGTGTTTCTTCAGTGTCGGTCAGTGTGTGTGTTTCTTCAGTGTCGGTCAGTGTGTGTGTGTTTCTTCAGTGTCGGTCAGTGTGTGTTTCTTCAGTGTCGGTCAGTGTGTGTGTGTTTCTTCAGTGTCGGTCAGTGTGTGTGTGTTTCTTCAGTGTCGCTCAGTGTGTGTGTTTCTTCAGTGTCGGTCAGTGTGTGTTTCTTCAGTGTCGGTCAGTGTGTGTGTGTTTCTTCAGTGTCGCTCAGTGTGTGTGTTTCTTCAGTGTCGGTCAGTGTGTGTGTGTTTCTTCAGTGTCGGTCAGTGTGTGTGTGTTTCTTCAGTGTCGGTCAGTGTGTGTGTGTTTCTTCAGTGTCGGTCAGTGTGTGTCCGCTGCTGCTCCAGGGTCAGTGCTTTAAACACAATAGAGTTTCAGTTATTAGCATAACATAACCCCCGATGATTGATTACAGTAAGAGTTTGTGTACATGATGCTCTTACACTGCATACATTTCCAGAACAGGAATCTGAACATCGCATAAAATCAGGTTTAATATTATTGGTGCCGTATTACAATCACATGTGTTTCCAGAGGGGGATCGATCTCTTTTTATCGCTCAATAAGTCAGAAAATACCGTCAACAGACAGAAAAATAATACTTTTCTCCATTTCTCCATGTTTTAGGAATAAGTTGCAAATGGATAAAAGCCGTTCAGAGAAACACTTCAGTGTATTGTAGATGTTTCCCACTAGAGTCTGAAACACACATGAACAGCCGAACAGTGTTTTAATGCAGTGTTTTGCCTGTAATGTAGTGTCTACACACACACACACACACACACACACACCTGGTGTGTGTGATTGTGCTTCAGAAATACATGAGTGTGTCTCTGAGGTCTCCATCCCCCGATGATGACCTCTGACCTTTAGAGTCTGGTCACACGCCTGTGTGTGTGTGTGTGTATGTGTGTGTAGAGTTTAGGCGTGTTCATCGTGTAGTTAGATGAAAGTGTTGCAGCAGTGGTTTATATATCTTCATCAGTGTTGTTCAGACGGCGGACCCGTAGCGGCGCGTGTCCCCAGCCGGAGCCGAGACCAGTAGAGCCGAGACCAGTAGAGCCGAGACCAGTAGAGCCGAAGACCAGTAGAGCCGAAGACCAGTAGAGCTGAAGACCAGTAGAGCCGAAGACCAGTAGAGCCGAAGACCAGTAGAGCCGAAGACCAGTAGAGCCGAAGACCAGTAGAGCCGAGACCAGTAGAGCAGAAGACCAGTAGAGCAGAAGACCAGTAGAGCCGAGACCAGTAGAGCAGAAGACCAGTAGAGCAGAAGACCAGTAGAGCCGAGACCAGTAGAGCCGAGACCAGTAGAGCCGAGACCAGTAGAGCAGAAGACCAGTAGAGCAGAAGACCAGTAGAGCCGAGACCAGTAGAGCAGAAGACCAGTAGAGCCGGAGACCAGTAGAGCCGGAGACCAGTAGAGCCGAGACCAGTAGAGCCGGAGACCAGTAGAGCCGAGACCAGTAGAGCCGGAGACCAGTAGAGCCGAGACCAGTAGAGCCGAGACCAGTAGAGCCGAGACCAGTAGAGCCGAGACCAGTAGAGCAGAAGACCAGTAGAGCCGAGACCAGTAGAGCCGAGACCAGTAGAGCCGAGACCAGTAGAGCCGGAGACCAGTAGAGCCGAGACCAGTAGAGCAGTGTTACTCAGCGCTTCAGGAGTCTTTAGCTCAGAGATACTGGTTTCTTCACTCAGGTTAGAGAAGGTTGACATTAAAGCAGTGGTTCTCAAACTTTTTTGGTCATTCCCCACTTTAGACAAGGAGGAATTTTCAAGCCCCATCGCCCCGACACAATGCTAATGAAATGCGCAACAAGCTTAACATGTTCCAATTTATTGAACTAACAAGTTTTATCAGAGTAACAAGTTGTATCTAAAATACAAACTATATACATCAAATAACAGAAAGTTAAAAAAATAGAGAAAATAAAAGTGCAGCTGTGTCAATTTTTTTGACTAATTAAAAAAATAGAAATTTATCCATGTTTTGTTATTGTTTTTTTTCAAGGCGACTGTTATTTTAATTAGAACGTTCCCCCTTAATGTTTCCATGGCGACGCGTCAAATTTGTCACGTGACACACCGCAGCCACAATAACACTGTATGACAGATTGTTTTACTCGTGCTTATGTGTATTTAAATGGCTGAAACCGAAAATAAACATTATTAGGTTGAAAACACTGCATAGTTGTGATATATGACAGCGCTGAGCTCGTCCGTCTCTGGCTCAGCGCAGTGGCAGTGATGTCACTTCACGGAACATTCTAAATCCCATATGTAGGACCGTACTCTCAGGGGCACAGAAATACAAATCTCTACTCTCTAGTCTAGTGCGCGGTCTTGCTCCAGATTCCGGAAGATTTGATCATTACCATATAAGGCATAAAAAGGAAAATGTCCTCCTGTTTGGCGCGCCCCACCTGTCACGTCTCTATTCCCCACCAGTGGAGCGCGCCACACAGTTTGAGAAACACTGCATTTAAAGGAAACCATTTTTTTCCCACCGTCCCAGTGTCCTCCTGTCCTCGGCATCAGGAGCGTCCTCCTGCGAGTCATGTGACCTCTGATTCTGAGGCTGGTGTGTGTGTGTGTGTGTGTGTGTGTGTGTGGTCATAGATGCTTCACTGTGCCAGTGTTTGGTCCTCTTCATCTCCTCCTCTTCTTCTTCTGCTCTGAGGCGTACAGGTTTGAGTTCATCTGTCCTAGTGTTGTCAAAAGTACCGAGTTCGTAAACGCCTCTGATTGGCCGTTGTGTTCACGCGCTCATCGGATATGTCTGTGATTGGCTACAGTGATCAGCGCACGGGAGCGTCTGAAAGCAGGACCGGTCCACTGATAGACTCCTGCTTTCAAACGCTCGAGTGTGTGTGTGCGCGCGTGTGTGTGTGCGTGCGTGTGTGCGTGCGTGCGTGCGTATGTGTGTGTGTGTGCGTGTGTGTGTGTGTGCGCGTATGTGTGCGTGTGTGTGTGTAAGCGCTCGCTGACGAGCCTCATTGATGTACATTTACAACATGTTTTTAAAGTGCTGATCGCTGTAGCCAATCACAGACTGATCTGATGAGCGCATGAACACAACAGCCAATCAGAGGCGTTTACGGTTCTGCTTAAAGCCTCACATTTTTAACATTTCAGACTCAGTGCCGAACTCAGTACTTCTGACATCACTAATCTGTCCAGATTCACCCTCTCCGCCTCGGTCTGACTGGATCTGATCAGCTGTAGGACAGAGCTGTACTGAAGGGTGATAACACTCAAACTGCAATTCTTTTTAAAATTAAATTCAAACCAATTAAAATGCGTAGGCAAGTAAATAAGTATACAACAGTAAAATACTATTACACTTACACTGCCGTTCAAACGTTAGAGATCGGTGAGATTTTTTATGTTTTTAAAAGAAGTATCTTCTGCTCACCAAGGCTGTGTTTATTAGATAAAAAACAATTTAAAATGACTGTTTTCTATTTAATATATTTTTTTAATTATAATTTATTCCTCAGATGAAAGCTGAATGTTCAGCATCATTACTCCAGTCTTTAGTGTCACACGATCCTTCAGAAATCATTATAATATGATGATTTGATGCTAAAAAAAAAATTCAATGTTGAAAACAGTTTTTTACATTTTGTTTCTTTGATGAATAGAAAGTTCAAAAGAACAGCATTTATTTAAAATAGAATATTTTCTAACATTATAAATGTCTTTACTGTAACTTTTGATCAGTTTAACTCATCCTTGATGAATAAAAGTATTGATTTATTTTATTTCTTTCCCCCAAAAATAAAATTAAAATTCGTACTGACCCCAAACTTTTAAACGGTCGTGTTTAATGTTACAAAAGCTTTAGATTTCAGATTAATGCTGTTCTTTTGAACTTTCTATTCATCATAGCATCATGAAATAAGTGTAAAAAAAAGTTTCAACATTGATTATAATCATAAATGTTTCTTGATCATCAAATCCTCATATTAGAGTGATTTGTAAAGGATCATGTGACACTGAAGACTGGAGTAATGATGCTGAAAATTCAGCTTTGATCACAGGAATAAATTACACTTTACAGTATATTCACATAGAAAACAGATGATTTACATTGTAATAATATTTCACAATATTACTGGTTTTGTTTGTATTTTTAATCAAATAAACACAGCCTTGGTGAGCAGAAGAGACTTCTTTTAAAAACATTAAAAATCTTACCGATCTAAAACTTTTGACTGGTAGTGTAGTTATTTATTTTATTTATTTTTTGTATTAAAAATAACAAAGAAGCACATTTCAAACACTAGGATTAATGCAATAGAACAAGCATACAATGTAAATATTTTTATCAGGTACAGTGGTTTTATTTAACATGTTTTATCATCAAATTAAGCACTATCATCAATGTTTTTGAAAAATAAATGTATAAAGGAATATGATTGTTTAAAATAACCCAGTGTTGCGTTACCCGAGCGCTTCATACCAGCTTGCATCGGCCCAGAGTGAAGGTGTGTGTGCCGGTCAGCTGGTGTAAGTGGTGTGTGTGTGTGTGTGGTGTGTGCAGGCGCTGGTGGAGTACGCTGGCCTGTGGCGGGTGGAGGAGGAGCCGCTGCCCGTGCTGGAGGTGTACATCAGGGCTCTGCTGAGCTTCGCACAGGTGTGCCCGCTGCTCTCGGCCCACTGCGAGAAGGTGCCCGTCGTGCTGGAGAGGCTCTCGCTGTAAGTGTGCTCTTCTCCGCCCTCTGTGCTCATGCTCATGTCAGGGCTCACCTCCGTCCTGGAACCGTCCTGAAAAACTATTTGAACCGTCCCAAAATAAACATGTTGTTTTTGTACTTTGTTATTATCATCTATAGTTGTTAGTTACATAATAAAAACACCATTAAAATGTTTATGATATATATTATTATATTTATTTAGCTCCATTCAAAGTAGTTATCTGTAAACAGGTAAAAAACAGATTTAATAAAAAATAACAGGAGTTAAATGCTTTTTTGTATTCATGCAGAACAAATCTGTGCAGTTCATGCAGATAAAAATACATACAGCTCAAAACGTTTTTGAGTTGGTTGGATTAAAAAATAACAAATAAATACTGGTGACTACATATCTCAAAAATATCATCATTCTTTATTCTTTCAAGCAGCAAACATATTTATTTGTATGAATTAAATATAATGTATCATTATTAAAGCTATTAACGAGTAGTGAATGCTTTTCTCTTTTTCTTTTGTTGCTTGATCAATATTAAGGACACAGAGCGCATTAGGTTTATCACTGTCACTTTAAGACATCGGATCATGTCCAATGACATGCGGATCCAATGCACTGATGCACATAGATACACTCACAACTGTTTAAGACATAACCAACATAGTTTACGTGAATACTTTCCAAAACGGACATTTAGACATAATATTTGTGTGTATTTGTCCACTCAGACACGAAAGAGAGCTCAGTTCAGTACTCGCGCGCTGTATAGGTGTCTATGTGCATGGCTGCACGCTTCGGGTCGGGTGTGTGCGCACAGAAAACCGTACCGAATATAGCTCTTTTCTTGCGTCGTCACTCTTATTCAGATCTATATGTCTGCTCTACTCTTTCTCCCAGACGTTTAAGTTTTTTAACGTTTTATGAGACATGCATGTCAGCCCGTGTGCCGCTGGGTAGATCAGCACGTTACAGTACAAATGTGCGCATCAAACGCAGGACATCATTTCTGACTGGATCGCTTCCCAAATCGTCACTATCTAACATTTTTGTCTAGTTTTTTTTCGTTGACGAAAATGTCAATAGATTTTCGTCATGGTTTTTGTAATTCAAAACTAGTTTTATTTAGTTATCGTCTCGTTTTTGTCTGTGAAAACAAGCCATGTGATAGATGTACAGCGAAACAAGTCTCCGGGTGAGTAGCCGGCCAGTGATAGTAACTATAGTAACCGCATGAGAAGACGCGCTCCGTTGTAGTCAGCGCTTGGTCGGTTAATTTTGGCATTTTCTAAGTAAGTTACCTTAATAGGCTAGTAATAAATGAACACACATACAAAAATGTCTTTCGTCCTGTAGGCGTCCTGGAGAATATTTCTGTTCGTCCTAAACACATTTTCGCCGTTAGTCTCGAGCCCTGGCTCATGTGTTACTCAAGTTTATCCTGTGAGTTTCTGTCGTCTCTCTTCTGCAGGAGTTGTGCAGAGTTGCTGATTTCCATGCCCAGGAACATCCCAGATGCACTGTGGGACAGGTTCAGGTCTTCTGTTCAGGTATGTTCACCAGGCTGAAGCTCTTAGGCTACGTTCAGACTGTCAGTCTGTCATTGCAGTCAATTGCAAACCTCTCCATGTTGCGGTGGTTGTTGTATTTGGCATATTCCTACCATCACAAGGTCACTGCCACAGAACCCAGTGCAGATATTCCAGAAAACGAAAGCTGCATGGACACACACATCGGATCTGAACGGTTGCGATACACAGTGTGGTCATCAATAATTTTATATCAGATTCTAATCGGATACTGACAGTGTGAACGTAGCCTTAGTTACTGTTATCCGCATTGATCAGCTTTGTCGTCTACTACAGTAAAGTAAACAACTGGATAGACAACAAATAAGTTTACTAATGTTTGTGCTGTGGTGTCTGTGTAGATCGCCCATCCTCTGGTGCAAGAGAAGGGAATCGGTCATCTCGTCATTCTCTCCACCATCGCACGAGAGCAAGGGGTCTGGACCAATCCCACACTGCAGGCCATCCTCACCAGTGACACGCCACCGCAAGAGACGGGTGAGAACACATGAACTAGTGTTCCTCTCTTCGTCAAATACGACCTGACTACAGTCAGCCTGTCGACCTGTGTTACACAAGCGCTGAAAGTTTTTATTTTCTGCCCAGTGCAAGAGTTCCTCGCCCTGGAAGGACCAACACTCCTGAGGATGCGAGTGAAGCACCTGATCAAAGAGGGCTGTGTAGATCAGGCTGCGTCGCTGGCTAGGGCCTGTGCCGAGCTCTCGGAGTTTGAGGAGAAGGCACACTTCAAGCAGATGCACCTGGTGTGTCTGTGCACTGTTGCTCCGCAGGAACTCATCATGGAGGAGGTAAGAGCTAAATACTTCTGCTTCTGCATCTGACCACTCCTGCTCAGATTTAACAGTTATGAAAGTATTCAAGTATCAAGCCAAAGCTTTAATAAAGTTTAATTGCTGTCAAATAAAATCTTGAATATTCATCGAAAAAAAAAGAAAAAAAACTGCACATTCGAATGCAAAAACTTTGTGTCAAGAGGCGCATGAGACATGATGAGCAATGTTTAGATGTGGAGTGAGTAGAAGTGGAGTGTTTCTGAATGGTAGTTTGCTATCTTGTGTTCATGTAGTTCATGACGCTGTGTGTTGAAGTGTGTTTTCTCAGGTCACTGATGCACGAACAGTTTTATGCACTACTGTAACCTAATTTTCCTTGCATGCACATTAAGAAAATTATTATGTTTTATTTGAGAACAACTGTTTGAAAAGTTAATGCACTTTAAAAAGTGAATGTCCGTTCATTTAAAAAAAAAAGATGCGATGCTTGATTTGGTTTATATTTGCTTATTGCGCTCGCTTGCGCCCTCTTGTGGCCATAGGAAACTACAATACTTTTTTCCTCTAACATTGAGCATTGCCTTTAGAATTTGGATATAATTCGAGTTGTGCTAATATTTAAGAGAGAAATTCTAATTTAGCTTTTCATCCATTTTGACAGCCCTTGTGTGAATTCAAATTTGAACTTGATTGTTGTCATAAGATTTTCATAATTCAGAGTTCAAATTATAGGGTTTACATCTGCAATTTCTTTCCCTTCCTTTTCAGCTCTCAAAAGTGGACTGTCGTGATGCTCTAGAGATGATCTGTAACCTTGAGGCAGATGGTGACGAGAAAGCTGCATTTACATTGTGCTCTGGGTTTTTGACCCGTCAGATTCTACAGGAGGATACCTACTGTGCTTGGCAAGTGTCACATGTTTCCAATCCTTGTAAAATCAGTGTAAAATTGGGAAATGAAAAATAAGATTTTTCTGCAACTATAATAAATATCTTTAAAAAAGGCCTTTTAATTTAAAGTGTGCTGAGGGATGTTGTTTGTAATCTTTGGCAGGGAGTTGACTCTGTTCTGGGGAAAACTGCTCAAACGATTAGAGCCTTCAGATCAAGGCTTTTTGGACAGATGCCGTCAGATGTCATTTCTGTCTAAAACTGTGTTCCACCTACTCTTTTTCATCAAAGTCATCCAGTCAGAGGTGAGCCTGTTCTTTCTCTCGCCTTCATGCTGTTCATTTTATATGTGATCAAATGTCTTGAAAACTAAATACTCCTTTTCCAAATCAATAGATGGACAAAGTTGGACTTTCGACTTGTGTTGAGATCTGCATACGAGCTCTGCGATTGGAATCGTGCGAAGGGAACACCAAGGCCACTGTCTGCAAAACCATTTCTTGCCTCTTACCCTCTGACCTGGAGGTCAAAAGGGCCTGCCAGCTGACAGAGTTTCTCCTGGAGCCAACCGTGGACTCTTACTATGCAGTGGAAACTCTTTACAATGAGCCAGACCAGAAGCTAGATGAGGAAGACCTACCGGTGTCGAACTCGCTGCGCTGTGAGCTCCTTTTAGTCCTCAAAACCCTGTGGCCTTTTGATCCTGAGTACTGGAACTGGAAGGCATTAAAACGCCACTGTTTGGGTCTAATGGGGGAGGAGGCCTCAATTGTGTCCTCCATTGATGAACTGAACGACGGTGACCCTGAGGACTTAGGGGAAGAGACCAGCATCTTTGGTGAGGAATTCAAGGACGTCTCACAGCGCTTTCTGGATACAACTAATGAACTAAATGAAATGGAAGATCAAAAGCAGAAGAACAGAGAGTTGAAAAAGTTGAGAGAAAAAGGGTTCGTCTCAGCTAGGTTTAGAAACTGGCAGGCTTACATGCAGTACTGTGTTTTATGCGATAAGGAGTTTCTTGGTCACCGAATAGTGCGTCATGCGCAGACTCACTTCAAAGATGGATCCTACAGCTGCCCGATATGTTTAGAGACCTTTGAAACAAAAGAGACTCTTGAACCACATGTTGCATCGCATGTTAAACTTTCTTGCAAAGAACGCCTCGCTGCAATGAAGACGAGCAAGCAGTTATCCAACCCCAAAACGGCTGCTCCTGTCATAGCTGCCCTGAAAGCTAAAAGCAGTGAAAATCAGGTGCGTAAAAACAAGACAAAAAACAACAGTGGTGGGCAATCCAACAAACTCAGTAATGGAGCTGCCAATGACTCTGATTGCTTAGACTTCAAAAACAGTTGTGAAGGGAATATTTGTCCAGTCCAAAGCTGCAGGAGGGGATTTAGATATTTCCGAAATCTTGTTGCCCACGTGAAAGATCATGGCGACAACGAGGAAGCAAAGTGCTTCCTTGAAATGCAGAACACAAAAGTTGTGTGCCAGTATTGCCGTCGTCAGTTTATCAGTGTTGATCACTTAAATGATCACCTACAGGTGCACTGTGGCACCAAACCATACATTTGCATACAGCTTAATTGCAAAGCCAGCTTTGACTCCAATGCCGAACTACTCGTTCATAAGAAAGACCACCCAGTCTTCAAGGCTAAGTGTATGTTTCCGGGTTGCGGCAAGATTTTTCATGAAGCCTACAAACTGTATGACCATGAGTCACAGCATTACAGAACATTTACCTGCAAAGCACCAGACTGTGGTAAAGTGTTTCATTCACAGTCTGAGTTAGACCTCCATGCTGAGAGCCATGTGGTGAAAGTGGAAGCCCAAGGCACTGACAGTCAAAGTATTCAACCAGAAGACAGTCAAAGTATTCAACCAGAAGAACCTCATCCAGACCTCTCCAATCAAATAGATCAGGGCTCTGCTCAGCCTGACTCTCTCTCAGTCCCCCATTTCAATGACAACAGCACAGGGTTTCAAGAGGATCGTCCATCTGGCATGGGGATAAAGCATTCTGTTGAAAATATGCTAAGTAGCGCTTTTACAGTTTCCGCTCAAGACTGTGTCCATTCTGGGACGAGTAAACCTGAACAGCATCCCATCCAACAGCAAATCCCTCAGATCAATGACCACTTGGGCCAGTCAGCTGTGGGCTCTCACTTAATTCAGCATAGACCGGAGGAATCTCTTTTGGAGGCCTTGATGAGTGATTCAGATCCCATGCCGTCTACGTCTTCATACCAGAGTGTATTAGAGGACTTTCTGCCTGTCCCACCAACTGATGGTCAGCTGCAGACAGCTGATTCAGGTACTACTCCATTATACAACAATAACAATGGAGTATTTCGGCAGTACAGTCCTAATCCTTTAGCTCCGGTTCAAACATCATATCAGAGCCTGTGTAGTCGCAACATGGCCTCTCCACTACAGACTTCCCACAATACAGCACCACTTGTTTCTTTGGGTCAGATGCTTCCTCCTGTTTCTCAGACACTTCCTCTACAAATGGCTTCCGTGCCAAATAATGGACAAGTATTGGAAAACAAATCGGTGAAACCTGTAGATATGAATGTTGTCCAAGTGGTGAAAAACAAAGAGAGACACAAATGTCCCTATGAAACATGTACTCGAGACTATAGCTCTTACAGAAGTGTTACTAAGCACATGAGGGCTGTTCACTCTGAATTTTACACACAGTGGAAACTAGCAAAGAAGAACAATGTTGCAGTCCAATCCACGCTCAGATCTGTTCCTGTAAACGGAAGCCTCAATTCAGTTGTGAATCCACAAGACCAGCTGGGCCAAAGAGTTGCCTGCCCTGGTGTTCAGACACCGAATCCCCTCAGCCAGCATCCTCCCTACACAACAAACTGCACAGTTCCCCCGCAGAACCCCAACTATCCTTCTGTCTCCTCTCAAGTCACTGCTTCCCCTGGGCATATCCGTACCAATGAAATGGACAATATATTAGATCCCATTGTTCTCTCTCAGCTTGGAAATGGCACAAATCAGTCTCAAATGGCAACAGACCACTTGTGGGACCCCAGGAACAATCCAGTACTCCAACAGCAGATATGTAATTCTCAATCAATGACCCAAAACATGAACACACTTTCTAGCAGTCAATTTACTTGCATGAATGCAGCTTCTAGTGAGGACACACAGAAGAGAAGTATGAGCTATACTACTCTTCAACCGCAGAATAATACTAATGTTTACCCAGCCCCAGCTCAAGCGGACAGCGTTCAAAAACTCAATGGCACCTCAGATGAAAGTCTACATTCAGTCGGCAATCTCAGTCCACCGCAGCAAATTATGGGCCCTAATGTAGTGGTAGCCCTTAATTCTGTAGTAGAGACAAATCTGGGATCTGCTCAAATGTCTGTCTTGCCCCCTTTCGGTGACCGTTTGAACAATTCAGTTCCTAAAGATTCTTCAGCAGATTACACACGGCAAGCAAATGATAATTTCTCTGCAGTAACTAATAGTCAGTGTGTGGTTAAGTTGGAGAGAGATTCAGCTTTAGGTTTACCACTTCAGATCAATGAAACTCCCCCATCAAATAGCAGTTCTCCAAGTCGTCAGATTAACACTGGAAATGTGTCCAGTGATAAAGGCATCAAAAAAGTTAAACGGAGCAAAAGAACAAAATGGCCTGCAATTATTAAAGATGGCAAGTTCATTTGCTGCAGGTGTTATAGAGAATTCCCGAGTCCTAAATCTCTGGGAGGACATTTGTCAAAACGGGCTCATTGCAAACCATTTGATGAAGCAGACTTGACAGCGGACCTCCCCAGCTCATTTCTTGATCTTCTTAACTCGCCTCATCCAACACCATCTTCATATGTGAACCTGCCTCAGCATAAGGGCCCTCTTGATCCAAAACTATACCCAAATGTCACTTTCCCCCAAGCCAATGGCACCTATAACAGCAATGACAAACAGATGGGGGGAGTGTTTAAGCAAAGCTCGTCAAATCTTTGTGTGAGTTCTGGACAAGAACAGCAGACGGTTCCAAACCCCTGTGGTCCATATGCCCAGAGCAGTCGTATGTCTGAAACTAGTGTCATACAGCACACTGGTAGTGTCAAACATCAGCTTCAAGCAAGTTATTCTGAGATATCTAACCCACTGTTTAGTGACGACGTCAGTGATCCTCTTCTTTCTCAATTGTTGGCTGATGACCAGTCTACATCCAGCCTGAATAGCGGTACATCAGATCACGTCAGTCAAATTCTACAAGCTGAAACTTTAAACAAAATGAAAGACATCAAGGAAAGAACAACCGACAGTGCAAGTGACTTGTCAAATGATGGACTTCTGGCAGCCATGGCAAGTCTTGCTCAAAACCTGGTGTCTGAAAAGAGTGTCAAAGAAAGACTACGTGAACAGATATTGGCTGGAGACCTTTACAAAAAAAGCAGCAGCTTGCCTCGTGGATCAAGTGTTGACAGTTCCTACTCTCAAATGTCTGTAGCAAGTCCTGACATTGGGGAACCACAACATACCTCAAACTTGATTGAGAATGCGCCTCAAAGTGAGCTGCAACCTGCTGGAGAAACAGCCAAAGTCCCTGTCGAGGCAGTTTCACAATTGGGTGACATGAGGCCAAAGGATGGCTTAATTCACGCTGTTTCGTCTGTGCCTTCGGGAAGTGGGGTCAATGATCAGTCCAACAATATGCCCATAACCGAAGTGGATGAAGTGTCAGAACTCCAAAAAGCTCTTGAGAATCTTGACCTAGACAGAGAAGTCAGTGAGGTTACCAAACCGGTGGCTGTTCCTGCAGTGAGTGAAGCACAGCCTAATAAGCCACAACCAGAGCCTAATGATTTACCCAAGGAGATACCAATTTATGTGAAACCATTTGTATGTGACACAAACGGTTGTAATTACAGTTGCATGACGAAAGATGCTCTTATTAAACACCTTGTCAAGATCCACAATTACACTGATAAAATGTTATCTCAAATGAAAGACCAGTTTAATGTTGCCCCTTTCGGGTGTCAAAAATGTTCCAAGGCCTTCACACGCAACTCTAATCTCAAAGCCCATTATATGTCAGTTCATAACTTTTCACAGGAAGAAATAAAGAGGATGAAAATTAGGCCTAAGCCCATTCACAGACTCCTGGATAGTGATGCAGGAAGCCCTTGTCCAGTGCCAGAAATTCCTAATCCAGTTAAAAACACTCCACGTGTGGATGCACGCAAACAGCAGAAAGATGCTAAATGTACATCAGGCTCCAAGAGAGAAGGTCATGTCAAAAAATCACGTTGCATCGCTCCATCGCTAGTCCAGAAATCATCTTTTGTGCCTCAAGGCAAAAGTCCTACATTGGGAACACAAACAGTAACTCCGCAAACTCAGACGGCTGTTCAGCCTTCGGTGATTGTGTCTGGCTGTTCTTCGGTGACTCCAAGAATGGATCAGAACGCAAATGGATGGTTTTCCACAAAGTCTTCTGTTTTTGGTCAAACACATGTGTCACCACTAAAAGAGATACTGCCCATAGCTCCTTTTACACAGAATCCTTGTGCACCAGTACAGACATTAAATCAGTCATTGGACAAAAGGCCCAAACCTAGCAAGCCTCGAGTGGCAAAGCCAAAAGAATCTCCCAAAAAAACGAAAGAGAAAAAAACTGAGATTGATGACGTTTTCAGTCCTTATAGACCTTATCGTTGTGTTCACCAGGGCTGTGTGGCAGCTTTTACAATCCAGCAGAATTTGATCCTGCATTATAAAGCTGTGCATCAGTCTTCTTTGCCTAAATTTGAGGTCAACAGTCAAGATGAACAGAACGAAGAGGAGGTCGAGGACAAAGATGTAAATGAGGAGAGTGAAGACAAGTTGGACGCGGACATAAAGGAAGTGGATGAGTTCAGGTGTCAAGTCAAAGACTGTTCTCGCATTTTTCAGTCAGTTACAGACTTGCTCCAGCACTACCTTCAGCTCCACAAATTAACCCTTGAGAAATCAGGTGCCATGATGTGCAGTATCAACCTGGGCAGGTTTCAATGTGATCAGCCAAACTGCTCAGAGACCTTCACTGCTTTCTGGAAATATATCGGCCATGTCGACAAAGAGCATAAAGAAACCAATCCCTCTAAAGTCGAGGCCATAGAAGGGATGTTCAGATGTCAGGTGGAAGGATGTGAATGCGCTTATAGCACACGGTCAAATCTACTGCGGCACACCATGAAGAAACACCAAGACGTGTACAAGCGGCTGCTCATGAACCCACGAGAAGGCGGAAGTGGGGTTAAACTGGGTCGTCCCAGGAAGTATGAAAAGATTGAAGTTGTCGAGAAGGAAAACAGAGAGACTAACAAGAAACCCATTAAGAAGGTAGCTATTAAGAAGGTAGCTCTTAAAAAGAGAAAAGCTATTAAAAACAATTGGACCAAGTATGGGAAACCCATTTTGAAAACACAGGAGGAAGCCTCCGCCATGTGCACCAAACGCTTACAACTGCAGTACGCTTGTATGATAAAGGGTTGCGAAACGGTGACCAGTTCTGAGCGAAATATAATGAAACATTATCTTCAGCATGGGCTCCCCAAACAGTACCTGGAAGAACAGAGGAGCAACTTTATTTATTGTAAAAAGATCCCCCGGTCCAGGTACAAGCGCATCGCTTCCCGGAGCGATGACACGGATAAATCGGAGGAGAGCTCCATTGAGACGACCGAGAATGATGAAGTCGCCGAGCCCGGCCAGAGTGAGTCCGAGTTCTCGAAGCCCACGTCTGAGAAGGAAAGCACCGAGGACGTGGATCTGTCTGACAGCAAGCCTTCTACCGACACGTGCTCGGAGATATCGGTGGTGGTCAAACGACGGAGAGGGCGTCCGCGCAAGATCGACTGCGTAAAGAAAAAGTCCTTCGGACCTAAAAGGGTGACGAGACTGAGGAATGCAAGGAGTTGTGCAGTCAACTATGTGGACTTGAACACCGATTCCATGTCCTCCAGCGCTACCATGACACAGGAAGACGTCTCTGGGCAAAACACACTGCTGAGTTCTTTCAAGCCCATTGGATTTGAGGTGTCCTTTCTTCAGTTTCTGCAGGAAACAAAGACATCCCATAAGAGAAAGGCAACGGTGCCGCTGAACGGGAGTGCGCACAAAAGACTGCAGACTGCTTTCCACCTAAAGACTGCGACCGTCGTGTGCAAAAGATCTGACGCACAATTGCACTCGAGAGATGTCCTTAAACTTGTTGAATTTAAAAATCCCCAAAAGTTGACCTCACTCAGCAATGTCACATTTGAGGTGCAAAAAGTTTTTTCTGATGTCCTTGAAATTCTTCTTAAGCAGCTTCATGAAATGCGACCCACAGTGATCCTTGAAAAAGACAACTAGTGTACAGACCCTCATGTCATGTTGCCTGAACTCAGGATAAAAGTGGGGAAGAACTTGCTGCAAACCAGTCATTAGTTTTAACCGCAAGTCTGTCTCTATTCAGATGTGAATGATGAATGATTGTTGCTTGTCGAGGAGCTGTGGGGATGTTCTATGATTGAAAAACACTACACCCACTATCTTAAAGGTCCCTAGTGCGATGTTTATTACTTAACAGAACTGTGTAAGTTTAAGCTCACTTTATAGTTGCAGTAGATGATGAAATACCTCTAAAGCATGTTTGTCCTTATGAAGCCGTTCAGCACATTTCTGTTGCCTTTGGAGTTGAATTTTTTTCTTTTTGAGTATTGTATAGACTCGTACTTTTTAATATTCCATTGGACTCTTTTTCTATCCAGCTGAAAGTGAATCATTATCAATTCTGATGTTATGTAGTGCTGTGTATAATTCGTAACTGTTTTGGTCCTTGTAAATCGGAAATTTGTCAATAATGTTGTGTGTGGCGCTTTGATCAACCACTGCCACCAGCAGTCTGTATGTTAATCAATAGCAACCAATTTAATACAGCTTGCATTTTGTTACTCAGTGTTGGTGTCATCCTTAAAGGCAGTCATATGGTTTTGAACAGTGATATTCTTATGAGAGATTAGGTGGTTGATGTCCAATATAATGCTGTGTTTTCTTGAATGCATGGTGATGCATAGTTACACGGACATTATGGTGTAAACATGTTTTTTTAGAGGTTATGTCCCCTCAAGTTAAACAGCTTACACATGTTAAACGGTGTTTTATCGAAATTCTAGGAAAATATGATTAGCTCAGTACCAGAGGTGGAAAGTAACGAATTACATTTACTCGCGTTACGTAATTGAGTAGTTTCTTTGTATACTTCTACTTTAAGTAGTTTTTAAAATCTGTAATTTTACTTTTGCTTAAGTACGTTTTGTTTGAAGTATTGTACTTCACTACATTTTAAATCATATCCATTACTGAGTAAAAAAGAATACAAGGGAAAAAGAATCACGCTCAGGAAACGACTGCATTGATTGAAGGATGGGAGAAAAAACACACAAAAAAAGTGATGCAGACCTGAAACACCGTTGAGTTCTTATGAAGCGAACCATGGCCAGTATGGAAATACTTCGGATGTAGAAATAACGAGACTAATAGAGAATAGATATCGAGAATAGATATCCAATTTGCAAAAAATGTGGATGCAAAGTGGCTGCAATAGGAGGAAACGCATAAAACACCATCCCTCCGTGCAGATAAAGGAACGTCCCGTTTATAGCTTAAGGCCGAATGATTTCCGTGATGCAGAGGGAAAACCCGGAATCCAGTCATTAAAATGGAATTTACATAACACTTGTCACGTAAAACACGCACAATGATGGATGGATGAATAAATCGAAAGTAGAGCTGTGCAGTAAATCTAATCACGACATGGTCAGTGAATATTAAAGCTCAAAAATACTGCTATGTAAAAATATAATCTGCTTATTCTGCGTGCCTCTGTGTTAATGAGCTGCGCTGTTTCCTCTACTTCTACATACTCAAGTACGTGTGACGCTCATGGTGTTTTCAGCGTCTCACAAACAATGAGTACATGAACATTTCCAGAGCTGCTCTGAGAGAACGCCTAATGAGCATTTTTATCGTTTTATTTGAGAAAAACCATTGTCAAATAAACTCGTCAAAATAAAAGTTTGGTTTAACTAGGAGTAATTATGACAGAAATATATTACTATTGTAGGCCTACAATGTACTTCTCAAAACAACAACAATAATAATACATTATTTAAGGAATATTTTTTTTTGTCCATGGTTTAATTTAGTAAATCTGTTCTCTTCCCCCCAAAAATAAAAGGATAAAAGTTAAAATTGATTACCACTGTTTTTGATAATATATTTGTATTAAATCATAAAAGAAAAATTTATTTTCTGAATAAAATACATTTCATAGGACTCTAATAATTTATTAAAATTTTTAAGAATAATAATGTTAAAAATAAGTTGTTAATCTAATTCATTATCAATTATTGAATTTAGTTAATCAGACATGTTTTTATTGAAATGTTAATAAACAAAACAAACAAATGGTCTCAAGTTTGTTATAATAAAAGCATTTGAACCAAAAACCGGAAAAAAATCACTCTTTTCTGTTTTCATAAATTTAACTGTCATTTTAACTGATGATGATAATAATAATAATAACCATAATTTAATAATACCGTTAATACCGGGAGAGACCTCACCCCACCTCCGCTGTTAAAAAAAGTAACTCAGTAACTTTTACTCTGAGTAAATTTTAAGTGAGCTACTTTTTACTTTTGCTTGAGTAGATTTTTAGACTGGTAATTTTACTTGTACTTAAGTATAATTTCATTGAAGTAGTAGTACTTTTACTTGAGTAGAATATTTTATTACTCTTTCCACCTCTGCTCAGTACAAAAGCCATTATATCATATAAACAGACAACGTTTATAATGCATTGATAGATGAATAGATTTTAGAGACAGACACAAGGGTGAATGAGACTAGGGATGCACCGATATGAAAATTTTGTCTGATAAACATTAATAATTTAACCGATAACCGATATATTGGCTGATAAATCTAAATCCAAATCCAAATTTTTATAATATTTTGGAGTGCCTGATTATAAAAACAAATCTCATGTCCCAATCACACAATTATAATGATGTTCTCACAATTTTATGTAGCCTATATGACAGACTTGTGCTGCACATGTTGCACTTTACTGTATTTTCCTTTTTGAAGTGATTCCAATCATATTTCAAGCAATTCAAAAACATCAGTGCGCATCTGAACCGTCTCAGCTGAAGAACATAATCCATTATTTATTGGCTTTAATATATGAAGAGTTCAGATGCAAAAGCCTCTAAGTGCCATCTGAAATATTCTTCTAGAATTATCTTTTTTTTTTATTTTTATCAAGCTCATGTATTTAAGTTTAGTAATTTCACTTAAATGACAATTAATAGGTAATTTTCATTAAGTGAAATTACTTAACTCTAATATATACGAGCTTGATAAAAATGATCATTCTAGAAGAATATTTCAGATGGCACTTAGAGGCTTTTGCATTTGAACTCTTCATATCTGCCAAATTTTCTTATCAGTCCAATAACGATAACGTTAAAAATGATCATATATATCGCCGATACCGTAATGGTGGCGGATAAATCCTGCATCTCTAAATGAGACCCTTCTGTATACGTCAGTTCATATGTAGTGGTTATTGCTTTTAGAGTTGTGGAGTCATTTACTTTTTTCCTCTCTTTTCTCAAGCCACTCACGTTCCCACTGATACACTAATCCACCATGGTTATCTGACAAGGATGTTTATTTAAGACATGAAAAAGAAACAGTACTCAAATAAGTGCAATCTAATCCAGTGGTTCTGGGTTTGCAATAGACATACCACAATTGTTTATCGTACAAAAATAAATATATTCAAACATATAAGTAGTCAACTTTTGAAGTGGATCAAAAAAGTTGATCAAAGGATGAAGGCAAGAACGGGTATTGTTCAAAAAATTCATGTATAACTTTGATGAAAGGTTTTGATCCACTTCAAATGTTGACTACTGTATTACCATGAGCTTTACTACTCCAACAATGATATGTTAAATTATTTGATTCTCAGCACAAAACACTGCTGTTGAGAAACTTCAGATGAACCTGTATTCAATGCCATCAGGGTTGTGTGTTCGTTGACCTTGGTTTGTGAGAATGCGGGCATGTTGACGTTTGTCTAATTTGCCTAGATTCTACTCAAATGACACGAAATGTTTATACAGTGCAACAAAAGATATGGGAAGTGCTCATTCTTCCTCTTGAATAGTGCCTTCTGTCATAGCTACTCATGACTGGTAAGTTATTTGCATTTGAGCCGTCAGTGGAAAAGCACAGGTTTGTTCTGCATGAGCAATGGTTCAGGCAGCGGCGAGCGAGAGGCTTTCCTGCCCGGCCCGAGCCGAATGAACGCCGTCCTCCTTGGACACAGACAGAGGCTGTGGCGAGCTGAGCGTGAACGTGGAGGGAGGCCGGACGCCCCGCACCGGAGCGTATCTCTTGCTGAAGCACTTCCAGCACTGTTTGGACACGATATACACCATCTCCACCACATTCAGCACAATGCACAGTATAGACGTGCAGCCCATGATGTAGAGGAAGATCTTCTTCTCCGTGGCCTTGGCGATGTAGCAGTCGACGGTGTTGGGGCAGGGGCTCTCCTCACACTGGAGCAGCCGGGGCACGTGGAAGCCGCTGTACAGCATGTGGAAGGCCAGCAGAGTGCCCACCTCGAAGGTTGTTTTGAGGACCAGACTCATGATGTAGGTGAAGAGCAGGCCTCCGTCGATGCTGCCTTTGTCCCGGTACAGCCGCCTCTTGTGCTTGCTCTCCCGGTGCTCCCTGTACGCCACGTGCAGAGCCACGAGCAGCGACGGCGTGGACACCATGATCAGCTGCAGGGCCCACAGGCGCACCTGAGAGATGGGGAAGAAGTGGTCGAAGCAGACCTGCTCGCAGCCCGGCTGCTGCGTGTTGCACACAAAGTCCTTGAACTCGTCCTTCCACACCTGCTCGGCGGCGGCCACGAACACCAGGATGCGGAACACGAAGAGGATGGAGAGCCACACCCGTCCCACCACAGTCGAGTACTTGTTTACCCCGCTCAGCACATTCTCCAGGAATCCCCAGTTCATGTTTCATCGGGCCGCTGCGGAGTCAGAAGGAAACTCAGTTAAATGCCTTCCGGTCACCATGTACACGAGTAAAGGTTCTTTAGTGGCATTCAAGGTTCCATGAAGAACCTTTAACTTCCCTGGAGCCCTTCTGTTGCAAAAGATGATTAAAATAGTTATTTGAAGAACTTATAACTGAAAAGTTCTTTGGGGAACCAAACAAATGGTTCTTTAACGGCAAATAAATAAATATATATTTATTGGCATCGATGGTTACATGAAGAACCTTTAGCTTCCTTGGAACATTTCTGTTGCAAAAGATGATTAAAATAGTTATTTGAAGAACTTATAACTGAAAGGTTATTTGGGGAACCAAAAAATGGTTCTTTAATGGTAAATCAGGAAAAAAAAAAGTCTGTATTGGTATCGATGGTTCCATGAAGAACCTTTCCATGGCTCCTTTAGATTATTAAAACAAGTTTTTATTTTACCGAACTGTTCAGCCAGAAATGTTTCTTCCTCTTGGCAACGTTATTTTAAAGAGTGAATTATTAACACACGTAACGTTTAATGCCACATTTGCTTGCAAGAGCAGAGGCTCTCTTCGACAAGATATCAAGTTATACTTGTTGCCCAAATGTGTTCATAGCAGAACATTCTAGAACAGACGTTCTCCCAGTAACATTAATAGAGTTAATAGAGATCTGGTCTTCAGCAATGTTTAAACAAAAAACATTATATAGCTATTTATTTATAGATTTTTTTAAATGTTACTTGAGAACATTCAAAAGTAGTGTTCCTGTTTACAGAACGATGAAAGGAATGTTCCTGAAGCGTTCTCATAACCAAGAGAGGAAAAAATACTTTTTTAATACATTAAAAATTGACACTTAGAGAAAATGCAGGAATAACATTTTCATAACTTTTAGTAAAACGGTTTCAGAATCAGAATTATTTCACCAAGTGTTCTCAAACATGTAAAATACTTCTCTTAACAAAGGCAAATGGCATTTTTACACTGATAAGGAAGTTCTTACCTCTGATGTAGTGTGATCACCCTTGTGCCGCCCGTCGTCTCGGGCTGTGTGTGCGAGTGCTATTTGATAGTCAAACACACCTGCCGTCGAGCCCCACCTGTTTGGTAACTATGACTCTGAAGTCAGTGAGGCGCTCCACCAGCTGATGAGCGTCCAATCAGAAGGCTGATCTGCGGTGAGATGCTGAGCCTCATGACCTGCAGTGTTAGCAGTGTAAACAGTGTAAACAGCGCTGAGTGGAAACGGCTCAGACGTGTTCCTGCAGTCCCATGGGCCACGGGCCTCTTCCATCCGCAGCAGAGACGCTTCACTCCTAACTCTACACACCTAAACAATCTTATGAGGGAACAAACTGACTTAAGTTCCTGTATCTTCAAAATAAATAAATTATATAATATTATATATATTATATATATATAATTATATAAAAAATGTATTATACTTGATGTTTTAGTGTCGTATTGTTGTCTGAGGCTCTTACAGTGCAGGGATGTAAAATGAACTGAGGGATTCAAGTTAAAGTACCGATACTGTGTCAAAGATTTTACTAAATTAATATTTTAAGTACACCTGAAAAATTCACATTTAATTGTTCTGAAGTATCTAAAAAATTAAACTGACTTTTTAATGCAGATTCTCTTGGTTACACTTTATTTTCATGCTCAACTTTAGATATTCTACTGACTATAAGTAACTTTACAACGACAAGTAAACTACCTCTCATTAGAGTATATAGACTGTAATAAACTGTTAGTAGAATAAGACATAAGTTGACATGTAGTTGTAAAGTTTCTGATAGTCAGTATAATGTCTAAAGTGGACCAACGCAATAAAGAGTTAACTTTAAAAGCACAGTTTTCTCATTGTTCTGACTAAAGCTGAAGGACACAGCAGATGTTAAACTGAAACCTGTTTTCAGCTACAAATGCCAGCAGATGATTTTACAGTGATTTCACATTTGAATTTTAGACTAATCATTTCTACTTAAAACTTTTAGGTCTACATTAGATTGTAATGTAAATGTAACTAATTGTAGAAGTATTAATTTTTAACAGAACTCAAGTACAGCTTGCCTTTAGTAGTGAAGTAGCATTACAGGTGTGTGTGTGTGTGTGTGTGTGTGTGTGTGTGTGTGTGTGTGTGTGTGTGTGTGTGTGTGTGAGAGAGAGAGAGAGTGTGTTTGTGTGTGTGTGTGTGTGTGTGTGTGTGTGTGTGTGTGTGTGTGTGTGTGTGTGTGTGTGTGTGTGTGTGTAATGATCTGGTTAGTGTCCATCTGAGTGTGTTTGTGTTTGTGTGTGTGTGTGTGTGTGTGTGTGTGTGTCTGTGTAATGATCTGGTTAGTGTCCATCTGAGTGTGTTTGTGTGTGTGTGTGTGTGTGTGTGTGTGTGTGTAATGATCTGGTTAGTGTCCATCTGAGTGTGTGTGTGTGTGTGTGTGTGTGTGTGTGTGTGTGTGTGTGTGTGTGTGTGTGTGTGTGTGTGTGTGTGTAATGATCTGGTGAGTGTCCATCTGAGTGTGTGTGTGTGTGTGTGTGTGTCTGTGTAATGATCTGGTGAGTGTCCATCTGAGTGTGTTTGTGTGTGTGTGTGTGTGTGTGTGTGTGTGTGTGTGTGTGTGTCTGTGTAATGATCTGGTGAGTGTCCATCTGAGTGTGTTTGTGTGTGTGTGTGTGTGTGTGTGTGTGTGTGTGTGTGTGTGTGTGTGTCTGTGTAATGATCTGGTTAGTGTCCATCTGAGTGTGTTTGTGTGTGTGTGTGTGTGTGTGTGTGTGTGTGTGTGTGTGTGTGTGTGTGTGTGTGTGTGTGTGTGTAATGATCTGGTTAGTGTCCATCTGAGTGTGTGTGCGTGTGTGTGTGTGTGTGTGTGTGTGTGTGTGTGTGTGTGTGTGTGTGTGTGTGTGTGTGTGTGTGTGTGTGTGTGTAATGATCTGGTGAGTGTCCATCTGAGTGTGTGTGTGTGTGTGTGTGTGTCTGTGTAATGATCTGGTGAGTGTCCATCTGAGTGTGTTTGTGTGTGTGTGTGTGTGTGTGTGTGTGTGTGTGTGTGTGTGTGTGTGTGTGTAATGATCTGGTGAGTGTCCATCTGAGTGTGTGTGTGTGTGTGTGTGTGTGTGTGTCTGTGTAATGATCTGGTGAGTGTGTGTGTGTGTGTGTGTGTGTGTGTAATGATCTGGTGAGTGTCCATCTGAGTGTGTGTGTGTGTGTGTGTGTGTGTGTATGTGTATGTGTGTGTGTGTGTGTGTGTGTGTGTGTGTGTGTGTGTGTGTGTGTGTGTGTGTGTGTGAGACGGCCTCGTTCCACAGATGTTTTTCCTGAACAGCCATACTGTCAAATGTGCTGAAGTGTGTAATAAAGTGAAGTGTATTTCCAGCTGATCCCTGATCAGTCATTGGTGTGTGAAGTGTGTGAAGTGTGCTGTATGTTCATCTTTAACAGCCAGTGCTGATGCAGAGTATTGCAGAGTAACACGACCGGGAACACATGCAGGTTTAATGACACACCCCGGGTGTGTGTGAGCATGAATAACTGATGATCCCAGCCGGCCTCTCCAGGCCCTGTGTGACTGTCACTGGAGCCGTGTCTCCATCGGCTCCTCAGGGGCCCGCAGGCCCGCTTACATGCTCTTACATGCTCCTAATGGGGCCCATGGGTGATCACACTGGACACACTAATGGCCTCTTCATTCGGCTGGACAAAGTGCAAAAGCATAAAGCATGTATAGTAGTGCAGTGCCTCCTAATCCTGGTCCTGGTCAACTGTTCAACACCTGAGTCAGACCATCAGCTCCATGAACTATGTGTGTCAGATAAGAGAGACATGCAGAACTATTAACTGGATATATTATCATTTTCAGTCTTTACACAGCTGTTTATCTGTGGCTTCGTTAAGTTCATTCATTCTTAAATCTTTCAGAATTTTACAATTACATAAAAGCAACAGTAAAACTTGGTTAATATAAAATGAAAAATACTCATCTTACCTTTATAGAGAGTTTATATCCCTTGACACACAGGTGACGGTGTTCGGGTGGAGAGGGGCGAGGGTTTTCTGTTTGTTTGTTTGTTTCAAATGAGAAGGTGATGATGTATGTTTTTTTAACATAGAAATAGAAATGAGTCAAGGATCATGGATTATTATTATATGTTAAAGTCCCCCTGTAGGCATTTTATCATTTAAAACTCATATTTGATCACCAAAATGACATATTTAAATGTTTTTTCCTTGAAAAAAAATTCTTCATGTTTTAGAATATGTTCTATGAATATGCAAATGAGCCCCGCCTCCACTCACTCACTCAGCTCAGAGATCCACTGGTTGACGATCACACGTTGATCTGATTGGTTACAAGGTAGTTTGTGACGTCAGAAACACCAGCGATTTCAAAGTGTGTGTTTGAGACTGTCTTTGGTTCACTGCAGTTTTAAGGAGGAAATACTCAGCAATGCTGTCGACTTATGAACTTACACATGGTTTGTCTTAAAGCAGATTAAAAACACCACATAGACACATAAACAACATTAAAAACTTGATTTTCACCACAGGGGGACTTAAGATTATTATATAATCATATAAAACAAATGAAATACTTAAAATGTAATAAATTGAATTGGTTGGAAATATTTTATACAATTATGGCAGTGACCCATGATAATATAAACCAAATCAGCTGCAAAGAAAAGTATATATATATTTATAGCATAATATAACCCAGATTAATTGGTGATTGTCACAAGTGTCCGAAAATAACTGCTCTATTTACACTCATGTTCCTGCTCGTGTTATGAATGATTAATCAGAGAAAATATTGTTTGTCTTCATAATCCTCCATCAGAGACGTCATCAGTCTGTACAGAGACACGTATATATGTATATCATTCATATTCAGATTTAAGTATTAGGATAAACCTATTGAGAGGATATTTATCACAATCACTGCATAACTAAAGAAAATACAATTATTAATTCATACAACAAACAAACAACAAGAGAAAGAGAGTAAAAAGCCCACAGACGTTAATGAGAACACTGCAGCAGTGTCTAGTGATTAATAATGATTGCTCAATAACACATTATAATAAACCTGCATAAACACACAGTGATGAGATCCATCTAATGTCAACAGGAGAAATAATGAACTGAGGCTTTACACGTAAAAGCTCTTTTGTCCCTTGATTTCTCGGCTTGAGGGACAAATATAGCAGACGGAGCAAGTATAAAGAGGAAACATTAAAAGAATGCATTGAAATATAAACTACAACATAATATATAGAGATATATGAGTGTATTATAGTCTGTTGAGCAGATCAAGGTGTAACTGTGATCAGTTTGCCCTGAACTGTGTCAGACTATTGATAGAATGTCAAATAAGATGCCAATATAAATATTTCTCTTTATATCTTTAGCTCCATTTAGATACACAATATAAAGCCATATATTGATTGATGCAGGGGTTCAATCTTGATGTTGGCGAGGGATATAAATGCTAAAATGCAGCTATATATTTTCATGAGTAAAGATATCATCACATCATTGTAAAAAATAAATAAAACCCCTTCACACTCATCGACACCGGAGGGCGCTGTGGTTTCCTTCGTCTTGGAAGGTCACGGTGTGTGTGATCTTGAACCTCAATGTCATGCGGATAATTCATTCCTGAAGGACACAGAATGACACGTGACTCGAGTACAGGAGATACAGAGGCTCGAGGGCGAGAAGAAAGGCGTTAGAATGAGCAGATAGAGGAACGGTGACTAAACTAAAGTGGCTTCACCACAGACCAGCAGGTGGCGGTAATGCGACGATGTGGATGAAAGCTGCCGTTAGACCTCGAAGAAGAAGAAGTGTTATTATCGTTCAGCGTGTGTTTGAGTGTGATTTCTCCGCGTGAGTGTGTGTGTGTGTGTGAGGAGATGGTGACCCCCCCGCAGGACAGCAGCAGCAGCAGCAGCGGCGGGGGATCAGGCGCTCGGCAGCCGGACAGCAGCTACAGGAGCCCCGGCCTCCGCGGCCTCAACACCACCTCTCTGTTCCGCGCCGTCAACCCAGAGCTCTTCATCAGGCCGGCGAGTGACCACACACCCGTCTCTAACACACACACACACACACACACACACACACACACACACACACACACACACACACACACACACACACACTACAGTCAGGGGTTTACTTACTGCTGCTTCACCCTCTGCTAATGCACTGTACAGTCAGGGCTTCTTTCTCTCACTGCTGCTTCACCCTCTGCTAATGCACACACACTACAGTCAGGGGTTTACTTACTGCTGCTTCACCCTCTGCTAATGCACTGTACAGTCAGGGCTTCTCTCTCTCACTGCTGCTAATACAGTCATTCACTGCGACACAGAGACCAGAGAAACACACACACGCTTCTCTAAATCATTATTATGATACAGAGTGCCAAGTTATGACAAGTCGTTTTTATGAGGTGGGAAGTCATGATTATGAGATTAAGAAGTCGAAATGATGACAGTAAATCGAAATTATAACTTTTAAGACGAAATTATGATATTACAAAAAGTACGACAGTCATGTTTTGACTCTTTTATGTGTCAATTTCGGCTTTTTATCATACTTTCGATTACTTAGTATGTTACAATTTTAACTTTTATCATACTTTTTATTTATGTATTAATAATTGTGCCTTTTTATGTTTTTAATTTTACTGTTAAAACTACACTACAGCTGATGGACAAGAATAGCGTAATTCATTTCCACACCGTACAGAAATGGTTTGTCTATTTTACCTTTTGTTTTGATTAAAAAATTTAAATAAACTTTCTGATGGATTTTAAAGACTGAAAGGCTGAGACACACATTAAACATGATCTATACATAAAAGATATTCAGGAACCAAAATAAATGAAAACATGACACAAAAGTTCCCAAGACATTTTAATGTGAAAGTTTTAATAAAAATAGAAAAATAAACCTGTGATATAAATTAGTTGTAGAAATACCCATAAATATAATCCTGAAGGACAATCCTGTACTTTGTGTGATTCATTATGGTCAGGTTAATCACTGATCTGATGATGTCGTGTTACAGTGATCTGATGATGTCGTGTTACGGTGATCTGATGATGTGTTACAGTGATCTGATGATGTCGTGTTACAGTGATCTGATGATGTCGTGTTACAGTGATCTGATGATGTCGTGTTACGGTGATCTGATGATGTCGTGTTACGGTGATCTGATGATGTCGTGTTACAGTGATCTGATGATGTCGTGTTACAGTGATCTGATGATGTCGTGTTACGGTGATCTGATGATGTCGTGTTACGGTGATCTGATGATGTCGTGTTACGGTGATCTGATGATGTCGTGTTACAGTGATCTGATGATGTCGTGTTACGGTGATCTGATGATGTCGTGTTACAGTGATCTGATGATGTCGTGTTACGGTGATCTGATGATGTGTTACAGTGATCTGATGATGTCGTGTTACAGTGATCTGATGATGTGTTACAGTGATCTGATGATGTCGTGTTACAGTGATCTGATGATGTCGTGTTACAGTGATCTGATGATGTCGTGTTACAGTGATCTGATGATGTCGTGTTACGGTGATCTGATGATGTCGTGTTACAGTGATCTGATGATGTCGTGTTACGGTGATCTGATGATGTCGTGTTACAGTGATCTGATGATGTCGTGTTACGGTGATCTGATGATGTGTTACAGTGATCTGATGATGTCGTGTTACGGTGATCTGATGATGTCGTGTTACAGTGATCTGATGATGTCGTGTTACAGTGATCTGATGATGTCGTGTTACAGTGATCTGATGATGTCGTGTTACGGTGATCTGATGATGTCGTGTTACAGTGATCTGATGATGTCGTGTTACAGTGATCTGATGATGTCGTGTTACAGTGATCTGATGATGTCGTGTTACAGTGATCTGATGATGTCGTGTTACGGTGATCTGATGATGTCGTGTTACGGTGATCTGATGATGTCGTGTTACGGTGATCTGATGATGTCGTGTTACGGTGATCTGATGATGTCGTGTTACGGTGATCTGATGATGTCGTGTTACAGTGATCTGATGATGTCGTGTTACGGTGATCTGATGATGTGTTACAGTGATCTGATGATGTCGTGTTACGGTGATCTGATGATGTCGTGTTACGGTGATCTGATGATGTCGTGTTACGGTGATCTGATGATGTCGTGTTACAGTGAACTGATGATGTCGTGTTACAGTGATCTGATGATGTCGTGTAACAGTGACGTAGAGACACACTGATCTGATGATGTCGTGTAACACTGTTCTCTGCTGTTCCTCCTCTGTCCTGCAGAATAAGGCGGTGATGGCCGTGGGTCTGCTGAGCATCACGCTGTGTGTCGGCTACATCGGGTATCTGCACGCCATCAGAGAGAGCGACCAGACGCTGTACGAGGCCGTGGACAGCGACGGAGAGAGATACATGAGGAGGAAGACCTCCAGATGGGACTGACCTTCATCATCATCATCATCATCATCACTGCAGAGAGAGATACATGAGGAGGAAGACCTCCAGATGGGACTGACCTTCATCATCATCATCACTGCACCTCACATCACACAGGAATAATTTATAAACATAAACTGGACATGTCAGTATAGTGAAAGTCTTGCTCTCTTCCTCTGTGTCCTGAAGTGTGTGTGTGTGTGTGTGTGTGTATTTGTTTAATTACATTCAGCTGATAAATGGGTCATATAGTTATAATCTTTCCTTAGTGAAACTGGCTTTAAACATGATTTTCAAATATGCACGTGTTAAGGTACTTTTAAGAAATTCTGTATTAGAGGTAACAGACAGAAGAGTTGACAGATAATGATTTGAAGCTTCACTGTTATCAGCCT
>CM038638.1:650000-719584 GCA_021554675.1 Leuciscus idus | reverse complement strand
CTGCACAGGTAACACACACCAGAGGTGGGAGTAAGTCACACATGTGCAAGTCTCAAGTCTTTAACCTTCAAGTCTCAAGCAAGTCCAAGTCAATTTTGTGAAAGTCAAGTCAAGTCACTGCTTTATGTCAAGTCAAGTCAAGTCGTAGCTTGGGTCACAAGTCACTGGCAAGTCATACAAACGTTTGATGATTTCACTGAATTTATATATCAAAATAAGTTAAAACTACAGAAGTTGTGGACTGGTTTTATTTTTAAATATGCATTTCCACATACAGCTGAGTGGTTACTACAATAAAAATCTAAAAAATAAATAAAATGTCAAACTACATAGCCTAAAATGTAAATGTAACTGAAATTAGGGCAACATTAAATCATGAAAAAATAAATATGCCTCAAACATTGCAGAAGACCATTAAAAGGTATTAAAACAATTCAAAAAGTATAATGGTTACTATGCCACTAAATGGTATTCTTCAAACTGGCATCCCCTTTATATAAGTTATATATTTTTAAGTATGAAGTTAAATCCGCCTAGGCTAATTATAAAAATAACTCATACTATAGGGCAATTTTTCCACCACATTTAAAAATTTTGGGTGCATATTAATTCTGCTGGCATTTTGCCTCCAACCCCCTGATAACATCTAACCCTGCTTTAAGAGAAACATAAAACACGACAAAACATGAATTATCATTTGAATATTGACAACATTAAGCTACATTTGAAAACATAATTGTGTATAAAGAGGCATGCTGTTTTGACCAATATTCTCTCTAGATTTAAAGATTTAGTTTTAAAGAAAGTCAAATTAACAAACAGGTTAAACAAGCCATAGCTTACTTTTAGACGTGGTGAATGAAGTTCGACTGTTCGAGGTAGTGATGGTCGTCCGATATCCCTTGCCAGTTATTAGGCGTACAGCAGAGTCTGACTCGAGTCAAGTCATGTGACTCGAGTCCCCCATCTCTGGTACACACACACACACACTTCATACACTACTGTCTGCGCCTGCACAGGTAACACACACACACACACACACACACACACACACACACACACTTCATACACTACTGTCTGCGCCTGCACAGGTAACACACACACACACACACACACACACACACACACACACACACACACACACACACACACACACACACACACACACACACACACACACACTTCATACACTACTGTCTGTGCCTGCACAGGTAACACACACACACACACACACACACACACACACACACACACACACACACACACACACACACACACACACACTTCATACACTACTGTCTGTGCCTGCACAGGTAACACACACACACACACACACACACACACACACACACACACACACTTCATACACTACTGTCTGCGCCTGCACAGGTAACACACACACACACACACACACACACACACACACACTTCATACACTACTGTCTGTGCCTGCACAGGTAACACACACACACACACACACACACACACACACACACACACACACACACACACACACACACACACACACTTCATACACTACTGTCTGCGCCTGCACAACACACACACACACACACACACACACACACACACACACACACACACACACACACACACACACACACACACACACACACACACACACACACACACACACACACACACACAGGAACCGGGTGAAGCTCTGTCTTCACTCAATCCTGACGTGTGTGTGTGTGATTCTCCTGGTGTGGGACAGAAGAGATGTTTTGGAGAATTTCCAAGCTGCTCTTATCCATAAACACAGATGTGTGGTGAATCATTCTGAGCTCCACAACTGCATCATAAACTTCTAATGCAGCATCTGTCCCGTTTAATGTGTTCTCTGATAGTGTGTGTCAGTGGTGTTTAGTGTGTGTGTGTTCGGCACTAAACCTGCTCTCCTGTAGGACTGTCTTCTGTGGAACACATGCTTCAGATGCTTTTCAGCTGGAATGGGCGCAACCTTCTTCAGAATGACATATTTTATGTTCCATAGAAGAGTCATACGTCATCATGGTGAACGTGTTTATAGTGTCTTAATATATTCATGCCTTGTTGCATTTATCAGGTTAGAGCAGAGGGATAATATAATAGTGTAGTGATACATCCCAGCAGAACTGCACATCATGAGTTATTATAACTGAGAGCTGCTGCTGGTCTTCATGATCACTACATGCTTTTATAGTGTGACGTGAAGCAGCTGGACTTTCTGCTCGACCTCTTGTTTCAATGTCTTTATTTTTTGGTGAACTTGCCCTTAAAACCACTTGACTGTGTGTGTGTGTGTGTGTGCGCAGTATCCGGGGCGAGGGTGGTCTGCTGTCTGTGGCGGTTGATCTGAGACGAGCTGATCTCACCATCACTCGCTTCATCACTGAGACTCTTCTGCTGCTGGAGGTATTCAACACACTACACTACACTACACTACACTACACTACACTACACTACACTACACTACACTACACTACACTACACTACACCACCATCTACACTACACCACCATCTACACTACACCACCATCTACACTACACCACCATCTACACTACACCACCATCTACACTACACTACACCACACCACCATCTACACTACACCACCATCACTCCATCTGTCCATCACTCCATCTGTCCATCACTCCATCTGTCCATCACTCCATCTGTCCATCACTCCATCTGTCCATCACTCCATCTGTCCATCACTCCATCTGTCCATCACTCCATCTGTCCATTACTCCTCCTTCATTATTCCATCTCCTCCATACTCCTTTATCATTACTCCTCCATCTCCTCATTACTCCTCCTTCATTACTCCATCTCCTCCATACTCCTTTATCATTACTCCTTCATCTCCTCCATACTCCTTTATCATTACTCCTTCATCTCCTCCATACTCCTTTATCATTACTCCTCCATCTCCTCCATTCTCCTTTATCATTACTCCTCCATCTCCTCATTACTCCTCCTTCATTACTCCATCTCCTCCATACTCCTTTATCATTACTCCTTCATCTCCTCCATACTCCTCCATACTCCTTTATCATTACTCCTCCATCTCCTCCATACTCCTTTATCATTACTCCTCCATCTCCTCATTACTCCGCCTTCATTACTCCATCGCCTCCATACTCCTTTATCATTACTCCTCCATCTCCTCATTACTCCTCCTTCATTACTCCATCTCCTCATTACTCCTCCTTCATTACTCCATCTCCTCATTACTCCTCCTTCATTACTCCATCTCCTCCATACTCCTTTATCCCTCCATCTCCTCCATACTCCTTTATCATTACTTCTTCATTACTCCATCTCCTCATTACTCCTCCATTACTCCATCTCCTCCATACTCCTTTATCCCTCCATCTCCTCCATACTCCTTTATCATTACTCCTCCATCTCCTCATTACTCCTCCTTCATTACTCCTCCATCTCCTCCATACTCCTTTATCCCTCCATCTCCTCCATACTCCTTTATCATTACTTCTCTTCATTACTCCATCTCCTCATTACTCCTCTTCATTACTCCATCTCCTCCATACTCCTTTATCATTACTCCTCCATCTCCTCATTACTCCTCCTTTATCCCTCCATCTCCTCCATACTCCTTTATCATTACTTCTCTTCATTACTCCATCTCCTCATTACTCCTCTTCATTACTCCATCTCCTCCATACTCCTTTATCATTACTCCTCCATCTCCTCATTACTCCTCCTTCATTACTCCATCTCCTCGTTACTCCTCCTTCATTACTCCATCTCCTCATTACTCCTCCATTACTCCATCTCCTCCATACTCCTTTATCCCTCCATCTCCTCCATACTCCTTTATCATTACTCCTCCATCTCATTACTCCTCCTTCATTACTCCTCCATCTCCTCATTACTCCTCTTCATTACTCCATCTCCTCCATACTCCTTTATCATTACTCCTCCATCTCCTCATTACTCCTCCTTCATTACTCCTCCATCTCCTCATTACTCCTCCTTCATTACTCCATCTCCTCCATACTCCTTTATCATTACTCCATCTCCTCCATACTCCTTTATCATTACTCCATCTCCTCCATACTCCTTTATCATTACTCCTCCATCTCCTCATTACTCCATCTCCTCATTACTCCATCTCCTCATTACTCCATCTCCTCATTACTCCATCTCCTCATTACTCCATCTCCTCATTACTCCATCTCCTCATTACTCCATCTCCTCATTACTCCATCTCCTCCATACTCCTTTATCATTACTCCATCTCCTCATTACTCCTCCTTCATTACTCCATCTCCTCATTACTCCTCCTTCATTACTCCATCTCCTCATTACTCCTCCATTACTCCATCTCCTCCATACTCCTTTATCCCTCCATCTCATCCATACTCCTTTTTCATTACTCCTCCATCTCCTCATTACTCCTCCTTCATTACTCCATCTCCTCATTACTCCTCCTTCATTACTCCATCTCCTCCATACTCCTTTATCCCTCCATCTCCTCCATACTCCTTTATCATTACTTCTCTTCATTACTCCATCTCCTCATTACTCCTCTTCATTACTCCATCTCCTACATACTCCTTTATCATTACTCCTCCATCTCCTCATTACTCCATCTCCTAATTACTCCATCTCCTCCATCTCCTCATTACTCCATCTCCTCATTACTCCATCTCCTCAATCCTCCATCTCCTCAATCCTCCATCTCCTCAATCACTCCATCTGTCCATTACTCCATTACTCCTCAATCTGTCCATTACTCCTCCATTACTCCTCCATCATTACTCCTCCATTACTCCATCATATTGCCTCCATTACTCCTCCATATCATTACTCCATCTCCTCCATTACTCCTTCATCATTACTCCATCTCCTCCATCATTACTCCATTACTCCATCTCCTCCATTACTCCTCCATCATTACTCCATCTCCTCCATTACTCCATCATTCCTCCATCTCCTCCATTACTCCATCTCCTCCATTACTCCATCTCCTCCATTACTCCATCTCCTCCATTACTCCATCACTCCTCCATTACTCCATCTCCTCCATCACTCCATCATTATTCCTTCTTCATTACTCCTCCTCCATTATCATTACTCCTCCATTATCATTGCTCCATCTCATTACTCCTCCATTACTACATCATTACTCCATCTCTTCATGTGTGCAGCAGGAAGTGACGTGTGTTACGTTGGCAAGAGTTCGGTCTTCAGCCAGGCTAATCAGCTCCTTCATTACTCCACCAGTCTGGTGTGTGACAGTCTCTAGATGTGTGTGTAAAGCAGCAGTTCACACAGTAATGAGCAGTCATGTGGTCTGTGGAGTTGATGAATATATGAAGCACTCTGTTATAGTTGTATATGGCTTCCTGCTGGCGTAGCATAAGAGAACAGAGCTGTGAGTTCAGCGTGTGAAGAGGTGAAGTCTGTTTCTGCTGAAGTACTTCTGAAAGTGTGTTAATGTCTATGTCCGTTGTAAGCGTATCCGTGTACAAATGAAGGACACATCAGTTGTTTATAGCATAAAGCCTGAGAGGAGGAAGTCTCTGGTGATGATGTCATGATGCGGTGCGGTTCAGGCCACACCTGCTGAGGTTTCTGTCTCTGATGCTGCTTTACCTGCGGACCGTTCTCCATGTTTCTCCTCAATGTGAGCGTTTACTCGCCCTCATGTTCAAGACCGCTTTTAAATATCTCAAAATAATATTCTAATAATCCACATGATCTCATGAGCAGAAAGCATTTTCTGTTTAGTTACTTGGGTAACTAATTTTAAGTGTCTTTAATTGCTATTATTCTTATTTCTCTATTTAATTTAGCCAATTAGAAGAGTATGTGCTTTTAACGTGCTGAAATTCTAAATGTTGAAGTAAAAACCCGGTGCAAAGGTGAAACATCATTAATTTGTCAAACTTGAATGATCAAATTAAAAAATAATTGACAATTCATTAACTTCTGTTAAAACACTGTAGAGAGACTCATTTGCTGCTGTTTCTGCTTTGGTTTTAGCGACATAATGCTCCAGTAATCCTGAAGACTTCTTCAGGTGTGCTTTATTAGAGTCAGGACACATCTTTACTATAACTATACATCTACTGTAGTGAATGAGTGTCGCTGGCATAACAGTGAAGTGAAGACGGCTGACTGAGAGCAGGTGTAGTTCCTGTATCTGCCAGCAGGGCGGCGCTGAGTTCTGTGTGTCATGAGACCGTGGCGGCTGTGATTGGTTTAAAACATGACTGTGAATGAGTCTTGTGAAAGATCATCTGAATAGTGTTTCTATCATTGACGTCAAACCCGGCGTGATGCGTCTTCATGTGCCAAGACTTAACATGCAGCGTTACTGGAGCCACAGAAGGCCACTTCATCCACCTGGACTCTGGTTTATCTGTGTGTGTGTGAGCTCTTCCTCGTGTGTGTGTGTGTGAGAGCTCTTCCTCAGAGGAAGAGCACACACACACTCAGAGGATGAGCACACACAGAGTGTGTGTAGTTTCCCTGGCGTTGAGGCTGGGGATCACATGCTGCTGTGGGTCACATGTCTGATCTTGTCCTGCACACGGGACTCTCAGCAGTGGAAGCGGGCCACAGAAACAGTGATGCGGCACGACTGACTGACGTCTGTAACGTGTGTTGTGTTGCAGTGTGACCGGAGGATCATCCACTCGGTGTACGTCGTTCAGCCCAAGAAGAGGCGAGTGCAGAAGCAGCTGGAGAAACTGCTGAGCTCCAGCGGGTCCAAGCAGCGCCGGCCCGTCCTGTTCAGAGTGAGTTCTGTCTGATCCCTGACCTTTCACCTTCACACACAGACACACACGTGTTACTGTAGACCCGTCCTCTTCAGAGTGAGTTCTGTCTGATCCCTGACCCTACGCACACGTGTGTTTCTGTAGACCCGTCCTCTTCAGAGTACACACCACACACACACACACACACACACACACACACACACACACACACACACACACACACCACACACACCACACACACCACACACACCACACACACCACACACACCACACACACACACCACACACACACCACACACACACCACACACACACCACACACACACCACACACACACCACACACACACCCCCACCCCACACACCCCCACCCCACACACACCCACCCCACACACACACACCACACACACCTTCTGCTCATCACAGACACACAAGCTTTGATGTATGAACTAACCTTGCTTTCTGAAGACACTGTTCTTTAATAAAAACACTTTATTGAGGGAGAATTAAGCATTTTAGATGGGAGTTTATTTAAATTTATCAGTGTACCTGAACTTTTACCAGATTAATCGATTAAATCGAGAGCTTGTGAATCTGAATCATCATGAAATCGGCATCATCCAGCACTGATGTGAGAGCGGTGTGTGTGTTGTAGCGGTTGGTTAACTCTGATGTCTCTGTCTTCCTGCATGTAAACAGCACATTTTCCTCAAAGAGGTTTTTGAGCTTTCCAACTACATCGACAGAAGCCAGTTACCGTCCAGTCTGGGTGGATACCTCATATACTGCCATCAGAGCTGGGCGGCCTTCGTCAAGGTACGTGTGTGTGTGTGTGTGTGCGTGAAGAACCTGCACTGCATTTCATATGCAATTGTTTGCATACAGAAAGGTTTGTGCGGCGTTGTTTTTACGATTAGAATCAGAAGATCATCAACGATAAAAACAAGTCTAATGAAAGACCCTGCCATCATAAACGTGTGTGTGTGTGCGTGTATAGGACGATGAGGCCTGATATCTGAATTCATGTGATGGCCTGTGCTTGTCCCTCCAGCCTTTTCAGATCCGTGTGTGTGTGTTGGTCGGTCATGTCTGATTCTCTGGCTCAGGATAGATCAGTCACGCCACTGCAGGTCTCATGATCGGCTCGATGGCCTTAGATAACAGCGCTGACGCACGCTTCACTTTCCCCAGACCCTCACGGCTTCGGCACTGTTCACTATGTGCATGTTTAATGTGTGTGTGGGACTCAGATGCGTTTCAGTGTATTCATCATGATCAGCTCTATTGTGTGTCGCCCTGGAGAAGCTTCAGAGGACAATCATCTGAAGTCATTAGCAAGTGAAAGACACACACACACACACACACACACACACACACACACACACACACACACACACACACACACACACACACACACACACACACACACACACACAGTCTCCCGTGCTTGTCCTTGCCGCGGCCTCTCTTCAGGGTTTGATCACGCCTAGATCTATAGATCTGATATACAGGCTTATCTCAGCCTCTGTTTGACCTGAGAGCCCACATGTTTAGGGTTAATCGAGAGCGTTTCTGTTTATCAAAGGACTTTTGTTGCACTTGAACCACAAATACACACACAAAAAATTGAATGGATTTGTTTTGTGGTTGAAATTTTAAAGTAACAAATCCTTCCCTTGCGGGTCAATTTGACCCCTTAGGAATGCAAGGAATGCTTCACTTCACATAGAAAACCCTAAAAATGTTCAATTCAAACTAAAAATGCTCAACTTTACCCCAGAAATGATTTTATAATGTCTACATGTGTATCTGAATGCACACGGAAGTGAACTGACTTTAGGACCCAGCGGACAAGCTCATTTGCTCCATATAGAGATCAGATGGAGGACCTGCTCCTAAACCTGTCCACAGCACATGTAGTCAGCCGGATCCGGGCCGTATCCAGATCAGATGGAGGACCTGCGCCTAGACACGACCACAGCACATGTAGTCGGCCGGATCCAGGCCGTATCCTGATCAGATGGAGGACCTGCTCCTAGACACGGCCACAGCACATGTAATCGGCCGGATCCGGGTCGTATCCAGATCAGATGGAGGACCTGCTCCTAGACACGACCACAGCACATGTAATCGGCCGGATCCGGGTCGTATCCAGATCAGATGGAGGACCGGATCTTCAACCAGACGGACCTGGATAATATTCTGAATGTTCTGATCCAATCTGACTTCTGACCTGTAATGCTGCCTGAATCATAATCATACACTGTTCGCTCGTTGGCCAGAGGAGATCTGAGCGTCTAAGTCTGGGTTCTCCCAAGGTTTTTTTCTCCATTCTGTCACTGGAGTTTTGGTTCCTTCACTGTCGCCTTTTTCCACCTTTGTTGCCATTGGCTTTTAGGCTTGCTTAGTTGGGGACATTTAGTTTAATATTTAATTTAACATTCAACAATATTATTGATCTGCCTGCATTAGCCGCGTTTCCACCGCAGGAACTTCCCCAGATCTCGGTGTGTTTCCACCGCAGGAACTTCCCCAGATCTCGGTGTTTCCACCGCAGGAATCAGGGTCTAAATGAAGTTCCGGGTGAACATGTCCCCCTCAGAAACTCCTGCTCGTGAGGTAGTACTTTTACAAAGTTCAGGAACTTTCAGTGGTAGGACTTGGGCGCTGGACATGCTGATTGGTTGACTCCACGCAGCATTTAATTTTTAACCCCCATCTGTTGCGGTGCGTGCAGTAACAGTCGTCTGCTATTCTAATCAACAATGGAGTTTAAAAATTATAAATATAAATATGAATGAATTAACTTTCTTTTTTCTTTTTTTTTACACTACAAAAATGTACCATCACTGAACTTACTTAAGCTGGACTGTGTCGCTAATTTCTTCTGGAAACAAACTTTGTTGCATTATTTCCTGTTATCTCTGTAAAGCTGCTTTGAAACGCTCTGTATTGTTAAAAGCACTATATAAATGAAGCTGACTTGACTATAGAGCTATATGGCCATCTAGTGGCAAGAGTCATGAAATATATCATATATCATATGTAGACACCCAATGTAGCCTGGAAATCCAAATCTGAAAGATTAATGGTCTGGCATCGAGTAATGCAGCTCGGCCAGCTCGAGGGGTGGCACCAAGCATGCATTTGAAAATCTCACTGCACGCAATTGGATAACACTACGACCAATCACAACAAGCCCCATACGCTTAGCTGCCAGCAGAGCTAACTGGTGGATTAGACTCTCGCCGTATCCGGTCGGCAAAACCGCAAAAACACCCTTCTTGCAAAGGAAGGATTCGAGCAGCGTCTTCTGTTCCTGTTTTAGATAATCCAAGTCTAAGTTCTTCGTTGTAGCGGCCAAAGCAGTTTCAAACAACTGGTGTTCATCCATAGCCATCTTGCAATGTTTACTAATGACTTTAGCTCGCCTCTGGCCCGCCTATATCAGATAACCCGATGTGATTGGTGCAGCTCAGATCGAGGGGCATATTTAATAAGCATCATTACTCGACGCCAGAGTTAAGGCCCGTACACACCGGGATGAATTTCGCGCGCGATATTCGCCGACGTTTAACGCCTCGTGACTAAACAAAGGGCGCCAATGTGAGTGTGCACACCGACGAGAAAAACGCCACGCGTAAAAGCGTAATTTTTTTTAACCCTCTGAGGTCGAGAAACGCGCCGACGCGTTTTGCTGGATTTTTTTCACATAGCAGCAACATAAACTTAAATTACTCTGTCATTTATGGTTATACAGAAAAAATAAAAAATAATCTGTGATATTTCTACTTTTGTATGTGTCCACTTACAATCAAATCAAAACATTGTGCTTTTGTAAAATAAAGAAAATAAACAGGGTGTGCGTTCTGCCTCTCCGTCGCGGTGAACTTTTTTTTTCTTGAGCACGTCTATAAACTGAAACAAAACTCAGCGAATACTTCTCACACATTTATGAGCCATATACCTTTATACACATTTAAGTGTGTACTTTTAAATGATCGGATTCAAACTGAAAACAAATATTCTCTGTTTAAGTAATTTGTATAAAACCAACAGGATGTCCAGTATCTCAAACGCTTGCTAATTACTTTTTAATTCGACACGCCCACTCGCGCAAAAGTGATTCACATGCAAATCTCCACATGGAACGCGAACGCCCTCGTTACCTCAAACACAAAACACCAAAACACTTCACAAGTCTCTGCTTTTCGTCGAGTTTGGAAGACACGCTGTGAGCTTACATGGATTTACCTCAGAAGAAGAAGAACGCGATTTGAAGACAAGAAAGATGTAAGGTAAGAAATTCTTACTTATTAGTTTATGGTATTGTTGCATAAACTTCACATTGCAGTTGAACTGTTGCTAGATATATGGTGAATATTATACTATTTAGACCCGTGTTTACTGTTAAATGCTGTTTGTGGATATCTGCTCAAACATAGATATGTATAACCATAATGTTTAATATTTTGGAGCGCGATGGCGTTTGAATGTATCATATTTTGGAGCGCGCTGTGGGTTTGAATGTACAGTATCATATTTTGGAGCGCGATTGCGTTTGATAGGAAAAATGCACCAAACATTAGGCTTTATGTTTTTACTATTATCTCATTTCATATCATCATAACGAATGGAAACATTTGAAGTAACATATGATAATCAATATATTTTTCTCTAGCGTAGTTGTTCTTGAAATCTTTTGGAAGATTTAATTTATTGTTATTATTATTTTATGCAGCACTGCGTAGCCTATGCCTACAAGGCACAACAAACCTGGTGTTCATTATATATTGTTGGAAACGTGTGTGTGTGTGTGTGTGTATTCTGTGAATTTTAAAAAGAAATTTTAACCAGAAAAATCTAAAATCTATTCCCAAAATCGTGCAGCCCTATAGTTTCTCTTGATATCAGTATGTTCACAGTTTTTTCTCTTTTTTTTTTTCTTTCAGGGACCAGATGCAACTGTGTCCTGCTGACTTCAACATTCACATGAGTCTCTGTACATGAACATGGTAAAGTGAAAATCAAACACCTTGGAAATTAAAGGTATGTACAATGTTTTTAGGAATGGCACAAAGGTCTCTGTCTTTGGATCATTGTTTTCAATGTGCTCTTTTGTCATTTGTATTTTTGGATTGTGTTGTGTTGTAAATAAATCCAAACAATCTAAAAGCCATTCATTTTTAAATCTCCTCATTCTTTGTGCAAGGTTGCTCTGAATGACAGGGCCTGATCGCTCCTAATAGGGCAGTTAGGGGAGTGTCTTTGTCTTTCTCAGGTGTTAAAACCTTACATATTCATGAGATGATCACGCCTCTTCGCATATGGCTTTGTCACACAAAACACGTCTTAGAAATTTTAAATCAATATATTGTCTTGTCTGAATGAGCAGTCAGGGTGATTTTCACATAGTTTTGGAGCAAATATTCTAGGCTATGTCATACAATTTTCAAAAGTCTTGTGAAGAAATAATCAGTATGGGTTTCATGGCCTTATTTCAGTGAGAATTTTTTTTTTGTATTTTCACAAACCACGCATAAATGTCATTATCTCAAAACTACAAACTTTTACATACATGCTGCTGATATATTATTGTAGCAGAGTTTGTGCTGAATACAGTGTAATTAGACTTTAGACATGAAAATGTCACTAGTAACAGAAAAAAACACATGTCAGAGCATGTCAGAACACCTCCAGGGCCCAGAAAACAGCTCAGACCTCAGAGGGTTAAACGCCTCGGGTTCGTTTTTTTGGTTTGACGCGCCGCGTCAAAAACTATCCGACCAATGAGATTGGTGCTTTTGCTCACGTGTCTGGAGCTTCTGAAGTTACAGTAAAACACAACTTGGGGGCGCTCAAACACAAAACGGTCTTGCCGAGCACACATACGTAACAGCGAAGAAGATATACGCCAAGTAGCGTCTACACTGCCCATAGACAGACACTGCCGGGAAGAAATAAGACGAGGAAGATGCAAGGCAAGATGAATGTAGAGCTGCTGGTCTCGTTGGTGTCGGAATAAAGACCTATATGACAAACGCGACAGCGACTACAAAAATCTTGTTAAAAGAGAACTGTTATGGAGTGGTATTGCAGAGTATATACTGTTATGGAGTGGTATGGTATTTCTGTTTTACATTAAGCGCCATCTAATGTCAGGGAATGAATTTGCATGTTCACTCGGCTCATCGTCAGCGAAAATCGCTTGGGTGTGAACACAAAAAACACGTTGAAAAACGCTGGCGAATAACGCGTGCCGATATTCGTCCCGGTGTGTACGGGCCTTAACTCGCTGAGCAAATTCAACTTGTGCTCTCGTGAGAACTCTGGATCTCCAGGGTACACCCAATGTAAAACATTTTGAGCTGAATTAAAAGGGTTATGCATGAAATTGAGTTATTTTGAATTTAAGTTGAAAGAATGTGAGGAATGTGCTGAAATTATTTATTTATTGATCAAATCTAGTCATTTAAAGGTGAATAAAATAAAAAATAAGAAAAATCTCTGAAAAAAATTGCATAAAAAAGAGAATTGTTTGTTTGTGTGTGTGTGTGTGTGTGCAGGAGATGGATGTGTTTGTGCAGGAGTTCCTGCTGGTGGTGAACAGACTGCCCTCCAGCATCTCCACTCTTCAGTCGCTCTCCAAGCTTCCCGTTCCTGATGACCTCGAGCGGCTGAGAGACTTCTGCTCGCTGAACCAGGCCCGTTTCCAGCAGCTGAGGAGGTGTGTGTGTGTGTGTGTGTGTGTGTGTGAGCTCCTCACTGAACCCCATCAGTGCTCCGTAGTGCTCCCAAATCCTGCTGAGATTGTTTCGGATGCGATCTTTAATGCTCGGTCATTGAGTCTCGTGTTTTACAGCATGTGTAGAGCGCTAAGATGAAACACGCTGACGCTATCATGTAGTTTACTGTGTTACACAATGTCAGAGTTTGGCATAGCTGAATGAGATTCAAAGATCTGGATGAGAAAATCAGAAGTAGGACTGTACACTGAGTGAAGTGGTGATCTGGAGGAGAGTGGTGTGCGGAGTTATGAAGAGGCACATTTATTCATTACTTTTATTCAAATGCATAACTCAGTGTTTTGTCAGCGTTGTGTTTCTCTTGATACACAGGACAGTTATACAATCTTTTGTAGACGTATTCACGTTTAAACGCACTTATTAAATATAAACCATTTATTCTATTCAGTTCTTCTATATAGATTTATATATTGAGTTGCTCAAGCAAGTGGCAAAACATTTGTTAAAAATCAAACTTCTAAATTATCTTAGCATGTCCGCCTCCAATGACGATCCAGTACCTAAAGGGTAAAGCTACTTCAATAGTATTTGAATAATTCCCGCAGGTCTAACACTTATAATGCGGAAATTCCCCCGCAAACATTGATTCACTTTAGCAGCCATATGTCTGTCATTAATGTTGTTGTCAAAACAACAAAAGATAGCTTTAATTGAGAGAAATCAGATTTAATAGCCTATGTATTTAATGTAGTCAGGACTGAAAGACTATCAGTGTTTTACCTTTGATTATACCATGGGCTGGGTGAATACTCGATTCTGATTGGCTGCAGGGTGTCCATTAAAAAGTGATAATGTACACCTAGGAACTGCATGACAGTTCTAAATGATTGCGCTGGCTCAAACTCACTGATCAACTGCTGCGGTCGGGTCGCTGTGGCCACGTTGCTTGGCAACGCCTGTATACGGGAGATATTAAATAGTGCGCTCGACTTAAATAAAAACCCTCACGATTTTTACTCTAAAACACATTAAAGTATTATTAATTGATTAAATGTTTCTTTCTTTCGTAAGTGACCATGGTATAAGCGGGTTAATGCCCTTCGAGGTGTCCATTATCAGGTATTAATGGACTTCGGAGCGTCGGACGGTTCACGCCTCGCCGTCGTCCATTAATACCTGATAATGGACACCTCGTCGGGCATTAACCCTTACTTACCTTATTCAGTTTCTGTAGTATTTCTGAATACTAGTGTTAGACCTTTCCAAAAACTTTTCTCTATATTTGTATCTTTTATTATTTTGTATACATTTTTGCTACTTTTTTTCAATTTAATTCAAAGATTCAAAAATCAAGCTTCCTTTTGTGTAAACTCTTAACTAAATTAACCAATTGTAAAAACGCGATGAGTGGGCAAACATTTAGGTGCGATAAATGTAATTAAAAATGGTCTAATTTTCTTTTTATATCGTCATAAATATCATTGCAAATCTTCTTGAAATATCGTGCTATAATTGAGGCTATACGCCCACCCCTGCTGTCAGCTAAACCTAAAGCAGAGGATGAATCCACTAACTCACAGCGACCAGAGCACGGTCTACAGCACACGGCAAACACACAACCCATTATAATCAGCACTGCTGTCTACACTGAAAGACAGAAGACGTATCTCTCTCTGTGGGTGATGAGGAGACCAGTGTGCTTCAGTATGAACTTCTGACAGCATGAAGCAGGGCCGGAGTGGGACCCGTTTTCAGCCCAGGATTTTAATGGCCGAGACCAGCATAACATCCTAAACTTTTAAAGCAAACATTCTATAAAGTGATTAATAGGCACAGCTGAAAAATACTGCACATACAAATTAAAAAGTTAAATTAAAATGGATATCAGACAGCAATATGGCAGCATAATAAAGACTATGCTCATCTATAACATCTCATGTTGCACATCTGTATATAAACCTTGATATTGTCTTGATGGCTTGTTTATTTAGAAGGGAGGATTTATTGCCTCACAAAAATGTTCACTTTACTTTTAAAAACGGACGGATAATTCAGAATGTTTTTCGTTATTCTGACGGGAAAAAAACAAACCAAGAACATGTATAAACCTATCATCTAAACTCTTATTTTACAACTATGTGTTCTGTACATGCTAGATAGGACTATGCGGATTCACTTTCTCTCTGGGTGTGTGTGTGTGAGAGCGGGTGTGTGTGTGTGAGAGCACGCATGCGCTCTGTCAGTGAGTCTGACATGAGAAGGTCAGAATTGCGAGATGTAAACTCACAATTGAGGAAGTCGCAATTATCTTTTAGAATGTTTTATTTTGTGGTGGAAACCAGCTTCCAGAGGGTGTGTGTGTGTGGTGGAAACCAGCTTCCAGAGGGTGTGTGTGTGTGGTGGAAACCAGCTTCCAGAGGGTGTGTGTGTGTGGTGGAAACCAGCTTCCAGAGGGTGTGTGTGTGTGTGGTGGAAACCAGCTTCCAGAGGGTGTCTGTGTGTGTGGTGGAAACCAGCTTCCAGAGGGTGTGTGTGTGTGGTGGAAACCAGCTTCCAGAGGGTGTGTGTGTGTGGTGGAAACCAGCTTCCAGAGGGTGTGTGTGTGTGTGGTGGAAACCAGCTTCCAGAGGGTGTCTGTGTGTGTGGTGGAAACCAGCTTCCAGAGGGTGTCTGTGTGTGATGGATATAAGCTTCCTCAAATATAAAGCAGCACAACTGTTTTCAACATCGATAATAATCATAAATGTTTTGTGAGCATCAATGATTTCTGAAGGATCATGTGACACTGAAGACTGGAGTAATGATGCTGAAAATTCAGCTTTGATCACAGGAATACATTTTCAAATAGTCAGATGTGTTTCTCTACATGAGGAGGTCCGGCAGGTGAAGTCCAAACCCACAGACCCGCTCACTCGCTCAACACTGATGATCCTCCTGCTGGAGATCTTACAGCAGACTGTTCTGTGTCTAGTGCTAATGTGTGTGTGTGTGTGTGTGTGTGTGTGTGTGTGTGTTTAGGGATCTTGGTCTAGATGACCTGTTGAGGCATTGTGAGTGTTTGCTGGAGAAGCTGCGTTTCCCGGAGAAGGATCCCTGCTTTCAGGCCATGGCTGGAACTGTCCTCTTCACACACACCGCTCTAGAGATGCTGCGCAACTACAACCGGTACGTGTTCATGCAGCTGAGATCTCCAGAGACGCCTGTACAGATGTGTTAGAGGTGTGTGTGTGTGTGTGTGTGTCAGGATCAGGTCAGCGGTGCAGAAGGTGGAGCTGCTGTGGACTCAGGTGTTCTCCAGAGCTCAGGTCCAACTACAGATGCTGCGTCTGCAGAGAGAGGCTCGACAGGTCAGGAACACCCACACATCACAGGGTTAATCTGAGGACTGATGGGTGTAACCGCTCTGTGTGTGTGTGTGTGTGTGTGTCAGATCCAGGAGCAGATACTGGCGCTGCACAGGCAGAAGCTGCAGGCGTACAGGACTGAAGAGGCTGAGGACACACACACCGCTGAAGAGCTCCTGCTGCAGTTTGAGGCGTCCGTCTACACTCATGCCATGGTACATCACCGTCCTCATCACACACACGTCCTCATCTCACACACACGCGTCCTCGTCACAGACTAAGACCTTCATGAGGGAGGTCTACTGTGTTTCTGAAAGAGGAAAGTGCTTCTGAAAGACGCAAATTGATAGAAAATGAGAATTTTTACAAATATTTAAATGCTTTTTTTTGTGCAAAAAACTTGAGCTAATCTCCAAAAACATGAGAACTATCTGAATGCATCTCATGACCTCTCTAAAGATTTGAAGTCCCTCATCAATATCTGATGTATTGAGTTAAATGCCAGTGTAACCAGGCAGATGCAGTGAGTTTCCAGAGACGGTGTTTGAGTGTGTAACTGCGGTCACAGCCGGTCAGAAGATCTGTGTGTAATGACGGCTGTTTGTTTCTCTGTGGATCCAAACCCTCTGCTGCTGTCAGTCTAAGCACACGTCTGTCTCGTTCTCCTGTGATCAGGCCCTGGTCCGGCGCGCGGAGGACGTCATGCACACGCTGGCGGAGACGGTCCCCGTGGTGGAGCGGACCCCTGCGCAGCCATGGCTGGAGGAGCTGGAGCGGCTGAAGGAGGACCTGTGCTCTACAGTCCAGCATCTGGACCAGACCCTGAGGAGCGCGTCTGACTTCCATCACGCCCGAGACCGGGTACGTGACCGCTGGCAATCACTCGCAATCAGCAGGTTTACACTGGGCTAGCAACTTCTGAAGGGGGAAAACGCTGATGGTAATGGCCGTGTGACAATTTGTACAATTATTTGTTATGAATCCATCTGGTAGAAACTTAGATAAACAGATAAACATGGTCAAGGAAAATGACCCAGACTGGCAGCAAAGGCCGTGATTTAAGCCTCTGGTGCTCTTCGCCTGTCGGTCAAATGGCGACTTTGTTTTTTTTTCAATGAAAGGAATGTACTATATTTTAGTTTAATGTTTTTATATATATATTATATTATATTATATTATATATATATATATATATATATATATATATATATATATATATATATATATATAATATTATATATATATATATATATATATTATTTTTAGTTTTTTTTTATGGTGCTAAATTATATTTCCGCTGTATTTATTATCCATTTATTCACTTTGAGCATAGACCTAAAATTGAAATGTCCAGCTTAAACTGGTGAGTCTTGAATGCTTTAGAGCACAGACTGAAGTTTGGCCTCTCTTCAGAGAAAGCACTTGTCAGATTATTGCTGAAGTGAAAAGTAAAAAAAATAAAAATGTAAAAGTTACAGGATTTTAAGTTTATTATGAAAAATGCACAAAAATACTTTTAAATGTTTGTATGAAACCTGTATTTTTAAAACGTATATTTTATTTATATACTTATTTACTGTTAATTTAGACCATTTTTATTTTTAGAATGATTATTGTAAATTGAGTCCCTTCAAACATGAATAGCAAACCAGATTTTGTGGTGCAGCCGTAACCCAAACCAAGTTAAACGTGTTAAGGTCCTTGCACACGGACATTTATGACATTTTCATATTTTTCGTATTCGTGATTCGGTGGCTCTGAATTGTCAAAACACCATTCAAAATGCTTGAGCTACGGATGCGAAAAACGCAGAAAATCGAACCTGATCCGAATTTTATGACGGACGACCGTTTCGGAGGCATTGAACGTTTATTTTTTAACGTGTGAAAATTTCAGATGTGAATTTCGGACTCTGTGTGCAAGGGCCTTTACTCGTACAGCAGTGGTTTTCAGCAGGCTCTTGAGGATGAGTATTTAAACTGAGACCCAACACTGTGTCGAATCTCTGTCTGTATCCTCATCTAAACGAGCGTGTGGCTCTGCTTCTCAGTGCAAGAGCTGGTGCGAGCGAGTGCTGGGCGAGAGCCTCCTGCAGGAGCTGCTGTGGAGTGAGCACTGCGAGGCTCAGGGCGAGAGCGGCTCGTCCACAGGGAGACCGGGGGTCCAGGCCTTCCTCAGGAGGAACCCCTGCCCAGAGGTGCAGGAGCTGGTGGCGCTGGCCCGGCTCGCCCACAGCATGACTGACCCCAGCCTTCAGCAGGCCGGCACACAGCTCTCACACAGGTGCGCCCTCACACCTTTAGTTCAGACACACTTACACATGACTGGTTTGGCAGTGCATTGTGGGCATGCAGCCTTGAACTCTTAATGTTGGTCTACATTTACCCTGATTTCTGTGCCACAGTAGTGATCGATCATCTAAATGGCAGATTCCTGATATCGGAGTATCTATCGGGCCGTCTAACTGTAATCACGTTTATGACCTGAAAGAGAACCGGCCACAGAAAGCAGTGTGCAACGCTGATGATGCCATAAAGCTCACTGAACACTGATAACTGCCAGAAATCAGCTTATTGACGTAACTCGTCACTGGTTTACATACAAAACAATCCAGTACAAGAACCATGTTTGCAAGACCTTTTAATAAGTAATTTTAGGAATTAATCACAAAGTTATCATTGTATATGCAAGTTGACACTTAAATTGCAAAATGTCTACAGGAAGCTCACTTTCATCTCTGACTACAGCTTTTCCTTCGGCTGCATGAACACATTATCATTGCCAAGAACTTTATGCTGTTGTTTTGAGCATGATCTGTTTAAAAACATTAGAGGTGTAACGGTTCACATTAATCACGGTTCGGGGTTTATCACGGGTTTGGTATGTGCTGTGTTCGGGGGGGGGAAAGACTACTGTCAAATATAGATAAACAAAATGGAAAAATCTAATTAGCAAGCAATGGCACAAACACAGTAGAGCAAAGATACCAATAAAATCAACAGTCTTTCAGTGAGGACTAACAGCAGTTTTCAGGTACAGAAATTTAATAAAGTATAAATATTCACAGTATAAATGAAAGATTAATCATAAGTTACAAAAAGCTATTCAGTCGAGCAGTGAGTGAATAAATAAATATATATTTATATATATATATATAATTTTTTTTTTTTTTTTTTTTTTTTTTTTTATACCGCTACTCGGGTGAAACTCATGCAGAGCATATCATCCACTCAAACATACATTAGCTGAAATCTTCCGCCTACCCACCCCCCAACGGTCCATATTGTAGATGCGTTGTTAGATTTGACATTAACCGCAGGAAGTGCGTGTCGAACCATAGTTGGAGAGTGGTATGGTTTTGTTTAATTGAGAACCGTTACACCCCTAAAAACATCCATGTGCCAGGGTTCGTACGGTCATGAAAAACCTGGAAAAGTCATGGATTTTTAAAATGGCAATTTCCAGGCCTGGAAAAGTTTTGGAAAATGAATAAACTCATAAAGTTTTGGAAAAGTCATGGAAATTTGTTTTTCAAAATATCTGTGTACTTGAATTTGTTTAATTAATAAAATTGGGGAAACAAATTGCAATACTTTTTTCGTTTTACTGTGCGTTCACACCGGACGCGAATAGCGCGTCAAATTCGCGCCTGACGTGTCTAGAAATTTACGCGCGTCAGAGGCGAAATGACGCGTTTCCATTAACTAAAAGCGCTGAAACGGACATGAAAGGGGACCCATTTCTTTTGGCCCATCTAGTTTTAGTCGCTGTCCTCAGTGCCGCAGAAAAGCGCTGAAACGGACATGAAGGGGAACTCATTCAGCGCTTTTCTACGGCACTGAGGACAGCGACTAAGTAGCCACACCTGTGTGGCTCTTGTGTTGCTGTCATCAGCTCAGTGCTTCAAATTAAAATAAGCTGCTTTGCATTTTCATATAGCTTCGTATGTGCCTTTCCATTACAGATTTGAGCAAAACTTTTTTTTTCTTCTAAATATCGATAAATAACTATTGCAAAAGGATGGCGTTTCCATTAACCGACTAAAACATTTTTTTTTTTTTGCGATCAGTCATTCCAAAAATCATGGCAACGGAGGACGTTAGTAGGTTTATATCTCACCCACCGCCCTACAAATTATTATTATTAATGTCTTATCCAAGTATTAATGTCAGGGAAAGACCCTTATGCGAACGGCACATAGGCTATATGCTAAGTTTCTTCATGTTTCTCCCTTGATTGTGGCATTTCTTTGAGAGTAGGCTATCCCTGTATTGTTTCTTTTATGAATTTAATAAGGAACCCTGGCTTTCATGTATTCTTTCTGTCCAAAAGGTCCGTGTTCTTTTGTGTCCACTCGTTTTTCCTTTAACCCCAGGGATGTAGTGGAGGCTAAACGCACGTAAACGCCGTTTACGCACCTCCCAAAATTTGGAAATAGCGTTTGCCCACCTCCAAAGTGCGTTTATCCACCTCTACATTGCGTTTATCCACCTCTAAATTTCACGTTATTTGAGCGGACTTTGCTTTTCTAGTGCGTGATCGCCGATCGGCACATGATTCGAGCATTTGGGCCGTTAACTACAGAGCAGAACGCGCAGCACGCAAACACGGAGCAGAGAGCGCAGCGCGCCGACACACACACACACACACACACACACACGGAACGAGAACGGCGCACACACGTAGCAGAAAACACACGCTCGTGAAGTTATTAAACAAGCTGCGCGAGAATGAAACTTGATCGCAGCCGCAACAGGAAATCATTAAAACGATGCAAAAAAAAAGTTTTTTTTATTTTTTATTCATTACAGGCAGCTGGTTTAATGTAGGGAGCATGTCAAAACCCAACTGTACAAGAGATTCAGAGGGAATCAAGCCTGCACCAGGTTAAAGACTTTTCCCTCTACAGGGAAACACTGATCCACATTTTTCTGATAGACCAAACAACTAATCAATTAATCGAGGAAATATTCAACAGATTAATCAACTATGAAAATAATCCCAAATCCCTATCATTATGCACAAGTGCATTGCATTGGAAGCCCTGGATATAAGCCTCCCTCTCGATCTCTCTTAAATATTTTTGTTCTCTCTGTTTTGTCATTTAGTAAACTTGATAGATTTCAACCATATTATTCCTTTTTGAGTCTCTTTAACAAGAACTTAGATTGATGTATGAATTGAATAGTGATTGTGTGACCTATGATGAGGGAACAACCAGTGATACCCTTGGTAGTACCATCAAATGATAGCCTATAGCGATGTCATCAGGATACACATACACCGGTAGGCAGTGGCCCACCTTACCGGGTGGTCAAGTTGTGGTCCACCAGAATTTATAGTTTACCCACCTCTTTTTTTACCACTACACCACTGTTTAACCCCCAAATGAAAAACGAAAAATGAAGGGTTGTTGTAAGTAGGCTATTTTTAAAACGCAAAGTTGAACGCCAACATTTAAATTTGAACTGTAGGCTACACCAAATGCTGTGCGAAAAAGAAAAAAATATCGACAAATTTTCTGATTTTTGTTTGACTTTTTGCCTCTTTGTTAAACATTTAAAATATATATGATTTTTTTCTTTTAAAAAATTTATTTGGTCTTTTATTTTCCGTGTTCACATTTATGAGGAAAAAACAATGTTACGTGACCGTTCTCCATTACGGTAATGAGTCCTCTGAGAGCGGCACTAAAAGACTTTAAAACTTACACAGAGACCTCAAACAGAAAGCACAAAGCCTTCCTAAACGAATTTCGTTTTGTATTAATTGTATCTTGATTTTAAAATGTTTCATTAACCAATTGCTTAATAGCCTAAATAAAAAGTAAATAGCAGAAAATAGATAATCACGACACAGAGGCGCCGGAGTGAACTGGATCATCCATGAACCGAAACTCAGCGTAAAAGGTAGCCTACTCGCCTCACAGACCTAAACAAAACTGAAATAGGCCTATATCTATTATCTACAGAAATATCTACTTTTAAACAGAACAATTCAAAACAAAATAAAACGATGTAGCCTAATCCGTATGAAATGTGCATTTCTCTCCGGCGTGTTCACTACTAAGAAGATCGCGAGTCAGTCAACTTCGTCTTTGCAGTCGACACAGAAAATACTTGTTTATTAATAAACAATTAAAATTGAGAGAGAGAATATAAGATTAGTTTGACTAATTTTGGAAAATTTTGGAAAAGAGCTCTTCAAGCACATTTAGATTTTTCATCCGCTACTAACGTTACCCGCCCACAAGGAGTTAATTAACATGTATACACAGATGTTTTATGGAAAACTATGTCATGAATATTTACCTTTAAGTCATGGAAAAGTCTTGGAAAAGTCATGGAAATTTAATGGTAAAAATGTGTACGAACCCTGATGTGCACTCAGTATGATTTTTGCCAAGATGTGTTCCTGGATCAGTGTCTTCTATTGGTCATTGACCAATAGTCCTATAAACCATTCCAGCGCTAAGCCTTACCTTAAACCCCTACCGGTTTCTCAAGCCCTATGGACCCTTTTCACAGACTGATGTTATTGACATTGAAAGAATGAAAGAAAAGTTTGTTCAATTCACATTGTAATTTTTCTAATATACATTTTTACCTTTGCATTAAATATACAGTAAAGTAAACACTGCTGTGTGTTTGTTACACAACAGCTGAAGGAGCTAAGGAGCAAATTTGACATCTTTCTTCTAACCTATGGAATCAATCTCTCAATTTCTTTCTACTTTGAAAGTCATGGAAATGCTATCATGAACTTTCTTTTGCTATTAGACCTGAGGGAAATGAGAGAATCTAACTTGTAGTTTCTAAGGGTCCACTGGTTTAAAGAGATCCTGTCCTGGTGTGCTGATCCAGAAACTCATCCTACTTGGCAAAATCACAGGCACAAGCTTGTTGAATGTGAATCTGTTTGCGTAACGAGTGTTCATGCCGGTCCACAGATGCATGACTCTGAGGAGACTCTTGACCTCCGCGGGTGCGGTTCCCCTTCATGACCTTCACCTTGCCCTCCAGTGGCAGTACGAGTACCTGAAGGGTCACCACAGGAGCTCTGACATCACTTCCCCCGAGGACCAGCACCACACCTGCAGTCTGGCTGCGGACTCCGCCCTTGTGCGGCCGGCGCTCGTGGTCTCCCACTGCGATAGCGTGTGTGAAGTGGGTCGGTGGCCTCTTGTGGGGGACTGCCACCTCCAGGCCTCGCACCGCGGAGCCGCAGCCAAACCGCCCTCGCTCAGCTCCTTTGACTCCGGCTTCGACGGAGCAGGGAACACGCATCTGGATCACAGGAGCAGGAGGGAGATTCTCCCGAGGTTTCTGGGAAACGGAGACTCCGCGTTTAAGTCGAGGCAGATTCACGAGGACGTTGTGAGCGTGTCTGACTCCGAGGAGCAGCCTGAAGAGCTAGGGTTCGGGTTACAGCGGGCCAGAATTCAGATCGTCCCCAAAATAACCTCAGACTCTGTGAACCTGGAGATCAAAGTGAAGCGCTCGTCCACACTACCCAGAAACCCCTGGCTGAGCCTCCCGATAGATGACCTGGAGAGCTCCTATACGGTGACCATTACGCCCTGCTCCTCCATCCCGCGGAGCCCCAGTCCCTCGGACCGGCCTCGGGACCAGCCCACGCAGACGGGCTGCGGACTCCAGCACACCCACCCGAGCTTCGAGGAGTCGGAGCTGAATCCCGCAGGAAATGTCCTGTCCAGCACCCTGACGGATGCGGAGGAGAAACCCAGCGGCACCGTGGACGGAGACCCTTCTCTCCTCTGGGACTCCTTCGACCTGCACAACCTTAGACGGGACTCTTTTGAGCGGTAAGCTGGCCGTGGTGTTTCTCAAACGCTGATATGTAATTGTGATGGGCTTCTGTAAGGACTCGTGCCCTCCTGTATTGGGTAGGTCGGACGTGTCTCTGGGCGACTGGGTTCAGAGAGAGCAGCGAGAGCTGAAGGAGGTGGAGACGACGTTAGAGCGAACGGCTGAGATATTACAGGTGAGTGTCCGCTGTGGAGTCTCGGGTCACGCTTCGACAGGTTTGTGAAGGAGCAAGATGTGGTCTCGTTCCTAGCTGTGTACATGAGTCACTGACATATCTAGAATCATCAATAAAACATGTGCGCTAAGTCACATGCTCTGTATATAGATATTTCATAACTGTGCACTAGACACAGCTGTGTTCTACTCTGTGTTATTTTAGTGGAAATTAGTCACTTATATTTAGTTTGTTTTCATTTATATATTTTCATTTATATATTCTGTTAAGTTTGTAGTTTCTGCCATTTTTGCATCTATATGTTTTTTTGTCCCTTTCATTGCACAGGGCACTCACTGAGCCAAACATGCTCTTGCTCGACAGTGCTTGTCCCGCCAGGATTTAAAAACAATTCCCTTTGAAATGCTTTGATTCAGTTTGTTATAAAGTATGAATACACAACTCGCTCACTGACAGACATCTGCTTTCAAATGCTTACGTCAAGTAACCTTTATTTATATAGTGCCTTATGCAATGCAGATTTTCAAAGCAGCTTTAAAGGGATAAACGGGTAAATAAGTTGCATTGTGCTTGTTTATTCTGAAGTATGCCTGTGCTACTCTGCTGTGTGACTAAGCGGTTAAATGCACTTAAATCTCCAAATGCTTTTAGGATGACGTGAAATTAATGTAAACTGTCTGTTATATCTGATATAACATTTGATATGTTTAAGTAGATCTGTGCATTAGTGTGAACACAGCCTGTTAGACCCGCCGTCTGTTATCAGTGACAATCAAACCGCAATAATGCTGAGAGAGAATCTCTCTCTGACCTCGTCTGGAAAACATTGATACTTAAAGGGTTTGTTCAAATAAAACTAAACTGGTTTAGTTTAGACTAAACCGCTCAATTCATATGGATTCGTTTTACGATCTCGTTATAAAAGTTTTTTTGAGAGTCAAATATCATTTGTGACTTCAGCCGATAACCCGAGATGAAACTTATCCTTGGCTTGCAGTTAACAGCAAAAAGTTGTACTTTTCCACTTGCCCTGCTCTGTGATCTTGCAGTTGAAGCGATTGACCCGATTATGATGTCTTGTTTTCAGGAGGAAGAGGATGTTCTTGCACAGGAGGTGGTCCTGGACGAGCTGTTGCGGTCTGAGGATCTGCACAAACACTGGCCTGTGTGGACTGAAGCATGCCAGCACAGTGTGGTGAGTCTCTCGGAGAGTTCAGGAGCAGGAGACCATTTGATTTCTGCATGTCAACTCCATAGGCAATCATAGTCTCTTTATAAGAAACTCTGAGAAGAACCAAACGTGTTCTGACTAGGGCTGTGCAATTAATCGCAATTGTGATTTGAGCACATGCGATTTCTAAACCGCATAAGGCTGCAGATAGATAGATAGATAGATAGATAGATAGATAGATAGATAGATAGATAGATAGATAGATAGATAGATAGATAGATAGATAGATAGATAGATAGATAGATAGATAGATAGATAGATAGATAGATAGATAGATAGATAGACTCACCGAAAGGATTATTAGGAACACCATACTAATACTGTGTTTGACCCCCTTTCGCCTTCAGAACTGCCTTAATTCTACGTGGCATTGATTCAACAAGGTGCTGAAAGCATTCTTTAGAAATGTTGGCCCATATTGATAGGATAGCATCTTGCAGTTGATGGAGATTTGTGGGATGCACATCCAGGGCACGAAGCTCCCGTTCCACCACATCGCAAAGATGCTCTATTGGGTTGAGATCTGGTGACTGTGGGGGCCATTTTAGTACAGTGAACTCATTGTCATGTTCAAGAAACCAATTTGAAATGATTCGAGCTTTGTGACATGGTGCATTATCCTGCTGGAAGTAGCCATCAGAGGATGGGTACATGGTGGTCATAAAGGGATGGACATGGTCAGAAACAATGCTCAGGTAGGCCGTGGCATTTAAACGATGCCCAATTGGCACTAAGGGGCCTAAAGTGTGCCAAGAAAACATCCCCCACACCATTACACCACCACCACCAGCCTGCACAGTGGTAACAAGGCATGATGGATCCATGTTCTCATTCTGTTTACGCCAAATTCTGACTCTACCATCTGAATGCCTCAACAGAAATCGAGACTCATCAGACCAGGCAACATTTTTCCAGTCTTCAACTGTCCAATTTTGGTGAGCTTGTGCAAATTGTAGCCTCTTTTTCCTATTTGTAGTGGAGATGAGTGGTACCCGGTGGGGTCTTCTGCTGTTGTAGCCCATCCGCCTCAAGGTTGTGCGTGTTGTGGCTTCACAAATGCTTTGCTGCATACCTCGGTTGTAACGAGTGGTTATTTCAGTCAAAGTTGCTCTTCTATCAGCTTGAATCAGTCGGCCCATTCTCCTCTGACCTCTAGCATCAACAAGGAATTTTCGCCCACAGGACTTCCGCATACTGGATGTTTTTCCCTTTTCACACCATTCTTTGTAAACCCTAGAAATGGTTGTGCGTGAAAATCCCAGTAACTGAGCAGATTGTGAAATACTCAGACCGGCCCGTCTGGCACCAACAGCCATGCCACGCTCAAAATTGCTTAAATCACCTTTCTTTCCCATTCTGACATTCAGTTTGGAGTTCAGGAGATTGTTTTGACCAGGACCACACCCCTAAATGCATTGAAGCAACTGCCATGTGATTGGTTGATTAGATAATTGCATTAATGAGAAATTGAACAGGTGTTCCTAATAATCCTTTAGGTGAGTGTGTGTGTATATATATTAGAGGTGGGCATAGATTAATTTTTTTAATCTAGATTAATCTAGATTAATTTTGAAATTAATCTAGATTAATCTAGATTAAAATGGCTCATTTGAATTCTGCCAAAGGCATTCAGAATATGTGTGCTACCCAAATAATGACTATAAAAGTAAGTCTTTGAGAACGGGTTTCTCAAGCCAGGTGGCGCATTAGACCAGGGGCTCATCTCCTGTTTCCAAAATGCATCACAAACTGCTTGAGAAAGCTGTTCTACTCATAGACTGTAAAAGGTTACTACTGTACTGTTACCGTCCGTAGGCAACATTAGGTAGGCCTATGTTATTATCAACTACTATAGGCTATCAATTAGGGATGGGCGATATGGCCTAAAATCTATATTGTGATATACATTGCAGCCTCTTGTGATAACGATATACAGTATATTATAATAAAACCATTTCAGAACAGATTACACAGACCCATGCTAAACAACTGCTAAATGTATTTTTTTTTAAAGGGTGTATGTAGTTTTGAGAACATATATTGTGCAAAACTGTAAGTATACAACATAATTTTGCAGATAAATAAAATTTAAGTACACTAGCTGCAGAGACTTAAGTAGGTCTAATGTTTATTATGGCTTGGAGCTTATGAAACCCCAAATTTAAAATTAGAATATTGTCTAACTGATGTCTTTTCAGTTAAAAAGAAACACAACAACGATTCTTAAAATCGAGATTATGTGCTAAGATATATTGGAATGGGAATAATACGCGCGCGCTGGTATTCAGTGATATCATGTTTCGTTTTGAATTTGAGGTGGTCGAACGGATTAGTCGTGTGTTAACTTACCGAACTGTTACCCCACACACTCTATATATAGTTTGCTGCTGCTCGTCTGACGGCTTAAACCCGAACCAAGTCCAAATAATGGATGTTGCACCGATCTTTTTCACCAGCTTTCACTTTCAGTCGTGTTTACTTAAGATGACGACGAATATGCGTTGCAGCCGGGTTTACCTCGCGGCCGCGGGTAGATTGCGTCATCATAGCTTGTGTAGTATAGAGCCATCTCCCAACCCAACTTGGAGAATAGATTAACGGCGATATTTTTTTTATCGCGCGATAAGAGTCTCGCGTTAACGCAGCACGTTAACGCCGATAACGGCCCACCACTAAATATATATTTCAGAATACAGCAACGTTCTTGTGCGCATGTTTAAGATGTTAACCAATCAGAGCTCACTCAAATTACGATGAAGCTGAACGGGAGAACAGAATAGGCGAACGGGAGGAAAGAACGTAAAATATGGATGCCGGCCAGAATAAAAATTATTTGGTGCAAAAGAGAAATTCAACATCAGTCGTTTAGGAGTATTTTGTATTCAGGAGAGAGGATGTGTCACAGAGCAAGGTAATTCGCAAGACCCATGAAATGATTATTGCAATGAAACGGGGCAATACTACAAACCTGTCCCAACACTGAAAACTCCATAAACTGTATGATCAATGCATGTCGACAAAGTCCATCAAATCTAACAAAAGCACACCACAAGGCCAGCCTGAACCGACCGTTCAAGCATTTGCAAGCGTCACAACTTTGGATCAAAAGAAATTTGGAATCAAAGAATTTGGATCACAACGGCACAAAGAAATTACAGACGTAATATCATATATGCAAAGACATGGTGCTTGTGTACATCGTCAGTAAAGACGATTTCCGAAGACTAATACAAATACTGGACAAAAGATACCAGCTGCCATCTCGCACTCATCTCAAACGAGTTGCTATTCCTGAAATGAATGATAAATGTAAGGAAGTGTTGAAGTGAAATACTACGTCATGAGTTTAATGGTCCATTATATAGCTACAGTATATCTATTTTTTGATTTTGATTTCCGTTTAGTTTTTCTTTATTATTATGACTGGAGTTTAGGTTAGTTAACCTTAATTTATGTTGTCTGTTTTAAAGAGTTTATTACAGTTTTGTTTATCAAGCTGTTAAAGGAACACGCCGACTTTTTTGGAACTTTAGCTTATTCACCGTATCCCCCAACGTATCCCATACAGAGTCCATAAGTCCATACATACCCTTCTCATCTCCGTGCGTGCCCTAACTCTGTCTGACGCACCCACCGCTAGCCTAGCTTAGCACAAAGACTGGAGGTAAACAGCTCCAGCTAGCATACTGCTCCCAATAAGTGACAAAATAACGCCAACATTTTCCTATTTACATGTTGTGATTTGTATAGTCACAGCGTGTACAAATAACAAGGTCACATGAGACACAACCATCTTCTAACTGTATACATACTGGGAACTATATTCTCAGAAGGCGAAGCACTGCTACTTCTGCGGAGTGATTTACTCCAGCTCTGAGCGAACTCTCTGCTCCTCACCACGGGCTTCTCAGGTGCTGCGAGCAAATCACTCCACAGAAGTGTACAAATCACAACATGTAAATGGGAAAATGTTGGTGTTATTTTGTCCCTTATTGGGAGCAGTATGCTAGCTGGAGCTGTTTACCTCCAGTCTTTGTGATAAGCTAGGCTAGCGGTGGGTGCGTCAGACAGAGTTCCGGCACGCACGGATATGAGAAGGGTATGGACTTATCTAACTCTGGGGGATACGGTGAATAAGCTAAAGTTCCTAAAAGTCCGTGTGTTCCTTTTAATACTAAGTTATTTCATTGTGAAATTGTTTTATTATGCACTTCTTTTGCACTGAATAGGCAAGGCAAGGCAAGTTTATTTATATAGCACAATTCATACACAATGGCAATTCAAAGTGCTTTACATAGAAGAAATTAAAATAATAAAAAGAAATAAGAATAATTAAAACAGTTTAGAAAAATAAAATAAAATACAGTACTTTTAAAAATAAAAAAGAATATTATTATAGATCTTTCCTTCAAAGGATTCCCTTAAGACTTAAATCTTTCCTTCTTTTAACCTTCAATCTTCTTACGACTTCCATCTATCAACTTTCCTTTAACTTTCTTTTCTCCCTCATTTACTCACACGTTCTTTTCACTTTCTTTAGCACTGCGTTCACATTCTTTCTCGACTTCCATCTATCAACTTTCCTTTAACTTTCTTTTCTCCCTCATTTACTCACACGTTCTTTTCACTTTCTTTAGCACTGCGTTCACATTCTTTCTCAGACGAAAACTTTAATATCGTCATTTAAACACTGTTCTACTTTCAAACCCACATTAATACACGTCACTTTCACATTATCACTTTCTTTTACCTTCTGAGTGGGCATTTACAGTTACGGGCTAAATGCCCTGCTGACATAGGAGAAATTAAAATAATTAAAAGAAATAAGGATAATTAAAACAGTTTAGAAAAATAAAATAAAATACAGTACAGTACAAACAGTCGGACGAACAGCGGCACAGTGCTCATTCAGTAAATGCATAGCTAAACAGAAGTCAAGTCAAGTTTATTTGTATAGCGCTTTTCACAATACAGATTGTATCAAAGCAGCTTCACAGTATTAAATTAAAATAATACAACAAAGTTTGTTTCAAGAGGAATTTATTGATTGATAAAATTAAATTAAATATCCCCAAAATATCCCCAACTGAGCAAGCCAAAGGCAACAGTGGCAAGGAACCGAAAAACTTCATCAAGTGACCTAATGGTGTCCTAAAACTCCATCAGGTGACCTAATGGAGAAAAAAAAACCTTGGGAGAACCCAGGCTCAGTCGGGGGCCAGTTCTCCTCTGGCATTTATGAGCTAGAGGCCGGATTGTAGTTTGAACTGTAGGATTATATGAATGCCTGGCTGAAGAGATGCGACTTTAATCTAGTTTTAAACTGGGAGAGCGAGTCTGAGCAACGAACAGTATCAGGAAGACTATTCCAGAGTTTTGGAGCCAAATGTGAGAATGCTCTCCCTCCTTTGGTGGTTCTGGATATCCTAGGTATGACCAAAAGCCTTGAATTTAGTGATCTTAAAGAGCGCGATGGATTATAGGGTGATAGAAGATCCGTTAAATAGACTGGAGCTAAGCCGTTTAAAGCTTTATAGGTCAGTAGCAATACCTTGTAATTAATACGGAACTTTATAGGTAACCAATGCAGTGATGATAAAATCGGTGTTATATGATCATATTTTCTTGATCTAGTAAGAACTCTAGCGGCGGCATTTTGGACTAACTGTAGCTTGTTTATTGAGGATGCAGGACAACCAGCTAGTAAAGCATTACAGTAATCCAGTCTCGAGGTCATGAATGCATGAACTAACTTTTCTGCATCAGAAACTGATAGCATATTACGTAGCTTAGCAATGTTTCTAAGGTGGAAAAATGCTGTTTTTGTAACATATGAAATATGATTTTCAAAAGACAGGTTGCAATCGAGTATAACACCCAGGTCTTTTACTGTAGAGGATAAAGTAACAGGACATCCTATGATGTTAAAGTTGTATTGTACGAGGTTTTGTGGGCGGTTTTTTGAACCGATAAGTATTACCTCTGTCTTGTCTGGATTTAATAAAAGAAAATTACGGGTCATCCAATCTTTTATATCTTTAACACACTCTGTCAATTTGGAAAATTTTGCGTTTTCATCCGGCCGTGATGAAATATATATTTGAGTGTCATCAGCATAACAATGGAAACTAATTCCATGTTTCCTTATAATATTTCCAAGTGGCATCATATATATTGAAAATAACAGAGGGCCTAATACAGATCCCTGCGGCACTCCATAGTTTACTGGAGTTATGATCGATTTTTCTCCATTTAGATAGACAAAATGGTAGCGGTCAGATAGGTATGATTTGAACCAGCTTAGTGCTTGTCCTTGAACACCAGTATAATTTTGTAGTCGATCTAAGAGTAATGTATGATCTATAGTATCGAACGCAGCACTAAGATCAAGTAAAACTAGTATTGAGATACAGCCTTGGTCAGAAGCTAAAAGTAAATCATTTGTGATTTTAACGAGCGCAGTTTCAGTGCTATGATGCGGTCTGAATCCAGACTGAAACTTTTCATAGATCTCATTTTGTTGCAAGAAAGAGCCCAGTTGAGCGGACACCACTTTTTCTAATATTTTAGACATAAATGGAAGATTTGAAATGGGTCTATAATTTGCTAGATTATTATGATCTAATTGTGGTTTCTTAATGAGAGGTTTTATAACTGCCAGTTTAAATGTTCTTGGAACATGACCTAAAGATAAAGACGAGTTAATAATATTGAGGAGAGGATCTTCCACTACAGGTAACACTTCTTTCAGTAGTTTAGTTGGTATAGGATCTAATAAACATGTTGTTGTTTTAGATGAAGTGATAAGTTTATTTAACTCTTTTTGTTCTATAGTTGTAAAGCACTGTAATTGTTCTTTCGGGGTGATAATTGAAGCTGAATTATAAGGCGCGATTGAAGATTGAACGTTTACAATTGTGGTTCTGATGCTTTCTATTTTCTCAGTGAAGAAGTTCATGAAATCATTACTACTGAACTGTAACGGGATATTTTGTTCGGGTGACGTCTGTTTATTTGTTAGTCTAGCCACGGTGTTAAATAAAAACCTTGGATTGTTTTGGTTGTTTTCTATTAGTTTGCGGAGGTGCTCAGCCCTTGCCGCTTTTAGGGCCTTTTTATAACGTGACATACTGTCTTTCCACGCGATTCTAAAGACCTCTAAATTAGTTTGTTTCCATTTACGCTCTAAAATACGGGTTTCTCTCTTTAAAACATGCGTAGTATTGTTATACCATGGTGCTTTATTTTTCTCTCTGACCTTTTTTAATTTAATAGGTGCAACCACATCCAATGTTCTAGAGCAGCCATTCTCAATCTGTGGTCCGCGGACCACTAGTGGTCCGTGAGGGTACTGCAGGTGGTCCGTGGAAAGGCTAAATAAAATATAAAATAATATTTTTTTTACCTTCATTTTACCAGGAAATTCCCATAAAAAAAGAAAAGTAAAAAGAATATGTAGGCCTATATTGATATAACATTTTAATTAAATTGTCAAGTTATTGTGTGATTACTAAAATAGCCTAGTGGTGTTCGGCCGTGACATTCAAGTTCAGTGCCGTTAGAACCACAACATTGGTTCGGTGGATAGCAACAGGTTCTCTGAAGAGAAAAGGGCAGAGGCAAATATGTTCTCATTATCACATCACACGCATAGCCTTTAATAGTGCGTTCACAACGGACGAAATTTCGCTTCAAACTTTTGTTTTTACGCGCGTCAATTTAGCTCTTGACGCGCGAATTGATACAAAGTGGTCAAGCGTATCACTAGACGCGGCAGGCGCGAATTTCACATAATCCCTTTTTGAATTTGACGCGCTATTCGCGTCCGGTGTGTGAACGCACAGTTAGGCATAGGCAGTTTATATGAAACGAAATGTTTATAAATGGAATGAATAAGGCCTGTTATTATTTAATTTCCAGTTAGTTTCTTGATCTCGCGTTTCTGAAATGTTTTGCAGATGTGCTGTTAAGTGGACAAACTTTTTGAGGACTTGTAAAACTCTGAAGATTAATAATAATAATCCCCTAAAATCGCCAAAGGTTTTGAAATGTTGACTATATTCCAGTGTTCTTATTACTGTATAGATTTCATACTACATTGCTATGGAAATAAGCCTGTTGTTCAAATGAACCTGATTATGCCCTGGGCGCTTGAGTAGCCTAAATAAATAAATTAAATATGTGGCAGCCGTTGTGTGCAGTAAACTTTCCTTTAACAAGCCTGTGATGTGATGACCAGTTATAGTTTTAGTGCTAGTAAGCCTATTTAGAGGTGCAGATTAATTCAGGTAGGACTGTGTGTAGACATATTTTATTATGTGTATTATGAGGTGGTCCGCGAAAATTCTTGATTACAAATAGTGGTCCACACACTCAAAAAGTTTGAGAACCCCTGTTCTAGAGAGAATGGTGCTCATAGTGCTAGTTAGTTCTTCTAGTTCATCTGTTTGTTTGGGTTCAGGCAGCAGCTGAGACAGATTAGATAAGCAATTTGAGAAATTATCTATGGTGGATGGGAGGATTGTTCTGCCTGGTTGATAACGCGACGCCGCATGACATATTACAGCAGTACGTAATATGCAAGTTACCATGTAGTGATCAGTGACTTCATCACTTTGTGGAATGATATCTATATCGGTTGGATCGGTTCCATGTGATATAATTAAATCGAGTGTATGATTAAGACGATGTGTTGGTCCGGTGACGTTTTGCTTGACCCCAAATGAATTTAATAAATCTGTAAACGCAGCTCCTAACGCATCATTTGGATTATCTACGTGTATGTTAAAATCTCCAACAATTAGTGCTTTATCGACATTGACTAATAGGTCTGAGAGAAAATCTGCAAACTCTTTTAGGAAATCAGCGTAAGGCCCTGGCGGTCTATATACGGTAGCCAAGGCTAGAGATAATAGGGATGTTTTTCTAACATCTAAGAGCGTAACATTTAGTACAAGTACTTCAAATGAAATAAACTTATAACCCGTTTTCTGGGTAACATTTAGAATATCTTTATAAATGGTTGCAACACCTCCGCCACGACCAATCAGACGGGGCTCATGCTTATAACAGTATCCAGGAGGAGTAGACTCATTAATACCGAAATAATCATTTGGTTTAAGCCAGGTTTCAGTAAGGCAAAGTATATCGAAGCTATTATCTGTGACTATTTCATTTACAATAACTGCCTTAGGTGTGAGTGATCTAATGTTTAGAAGACCTAGCTTTAGAAATAGTTTTTGTTTACTAATAGCAACATTTTCTGTTTTAATAACAATTAGATTTTTCCTAGATCCTGCATTAGATTTATTATTTGATCTCACTAAACGAGGAATAGACACGGTTTCTATGCAATGTTCTACACTAGTATTTATATCAGTTGAATTGGTGCAGCAGAGACTATGATTTGGACTTTTGGTTACTAGTCAAAGGGTATTTAACATTTTGGAGATGTTATCTGACAGAAGATCCGCTCCGAATCTGCTTGGGTGTAAGCCATCAGCACGGAAAAGCCTAGGACGCTCCCAAAACAGATTCCAATTATTTACAAAGAGCAGTTTCTGCTCATTGCACCATGACATTAACCATTCATTTAGCGCAAATAATCTGCTGAACTTTTCATGCCCTAGTCGGTACGTGGGAAGCGGTCCTGACACAATGATCGTTGTTTCAGGCGATGTGCTGCGTACCGTATCGATTAGATTCCTGAAGTCTTTCTTCAGAATCTCCGTCTGGCGCAGCCTGATGTCGTTCACTCCCGCGTGCAGGACCACAGTTCCGACGCGCTCGTCACCGTTCAGGATCTCGGGAACGCGAGCAGCGATTTCAGAAACACGAGCACCAGGAAAGCAGTGACTTTGCACCTTACTTTTACCTAACGTAGCGTGTACATGCCGAACGATGGAATCGCCGATGATCACAGCATCGCGTTCTGTTTCGCGTAGAGGGGAGAAGCGGTTTTGTGTCGATAACTCGAAAACCGGGAGGGTCGGAGAAAGTCTTGGTCTAAACCTGACTCGCGTCTTCCGCTGCGGAACCACCCAGGCTTCGTGGTGGCGTGTTGGAGCCGGAGTGAACGAGACCATGGCTGATTTCGACCGATGCTGAGGAACGCACGGAGTAGACGCGGTCGGAGTCAGCGGGTTAGTAACGTTAAACACTGATTTGTGTGCATCGGCGCGTGATGTTTCAAGAGCCAAACACCGGTCTCTCAGCACGGCCTGTCTCAATAAAAGTTTGTGGATCTGTTTCTCAACAGCTTCCAGCTCAGACTGCAGTGCGTGAAGCTCAAATGTGTCCTCACCTGCACCAAGCGGTAGACTACTTTCATCTGATATATTCGCCATTTTAACAGATGGACAGTGAGTTAGCAACGAAGCTACCAGTGATGCTATCAATATTAATACTAATTTATATTATAAGTTTGTTTGTAAGTGAGTGTGGAGAAGACGCGTTCAGCCGTGATCCATGGACGTAACCTCTAAGAGTATGCAGCGTTGGATCACTAATAGGCTTGAGACGCGTCTGCTCAACAGTCCGCGTTGTAACTATGAGGTTTTTTAGGTTTTTTAGTGGTAGGGGTGTAGAGTAGACGCACGATAGGCGAAAAAAAAATGTTTGTTTATAAGTGAGTGTGGAGAAGACGCGTTCAGCCGTGATCCACGGACGTAACCTTTAAGAGTAAGTGTTTTGAGTCTGGATTTGAATGTGACCACTGTAGGAGCACATCTGATCTCTTCTGGAAGCTGGTTCCAGCTGTGGCTGGCATAATAGCTAAAAGCAGACTCACCATGTTTAGAGTGAACCCTTGGTATTTCTAGCTGATATGATCCTAATGATCTGAGTGATCTGTTGGGTTTATATTCAGTGAGCATATCTGCAATGTATTGAGGTCCTAGGCCATTGAATGATTTATATACCAGTAATAATACTTTAAAATCAATCCTAAATCTAACTGGGAGCCAGTGTAAAGACCTGAGGACTGGTGTGATATGTTCATATTTTCTGGTTCTGCTCAGAATCCTAGCGGCAGCGTTCTGTATGAGCTGCAACTGTCTTATGGTCTTTTTGGGAAGGCCAGTGAGGAGTCCATTACAATAATCCACCCTGCTGGTGATGAAAGCATGCACAAGTTTCTCTAAGTCTTGCCTGGAAACAAAGCATCTAATTCTTGCAATATTTTTCAGATGATAGTATGCTGATTTAGTTATTGCTTTGACATGACTACTGAAACTAAGGTCTGACTCTAGTGTCACACCAAGATTCCTGACTTGATGTTTAGTTGTTTGACCCCTAGAGTGAAGGTATGCGTTCACCTTGAGAACTTCATCTTTGTTTCCAAACGCAATAACTTCAGTTTTGTCTTTGTTTAATTGAAGAAAGTTTTGACACATCCAACTGTTGACTTCGTCAATGCATCGGCACAAGGAGTCAATGGGGCTGTAATCATTAGGCGATAGGGCTAGGTACAGCTGTGTGTCGTCTGCATAGCTGTGGTAAGCAATTTGGTTATTTCTCATTATTTGGCCCATTGGGAGCATATACAGGTTGAACAGGAGTGGCGCAAGAATTGAGCCTTGAGGGACTCCGCATGTCATGGATGTCCACTCAGACTTATGGTCTCCTATACTAACATAATAACCTCTCCCATCTAAGTATGACCTGAACCATTTTAGGACTATCCCAGAAAGCCCCACCCAGTTTTCCAGCCTGTCAAGAAGTATGTTATGATCGACAGTGTCAAATGCAGCACTGAGGTCGAGTAGTACCAGCACTGATAATTTGCCTGAATCAGTATTTAAGCGAATATCGTTTATTATCTTTATGAGCGCTGTCTCTGTGCTGTGATGCGGTCGGAAACCAGATTGAAAATTGTCAAAGTATCCATTCGAGCTTAAGAATTTGTTTCAAATTCTTTTTCAATGATCTTGCCTATGAAAGGAAGATTTGAGATCGGTCTATAGTTGCTTAATATGGTCTTATCCAGATTGCTCTTTTTCAGGAGGGGCTTGACAACTGCAGTTTTCAGGGAGTTTGGAAAACTGAGGCATTTACCACTTCTAGAAGATCTGCTTCTAAACTGTTTAGCACACTTTTGAAAAAAGATGTGGGAAGTGTGTCAAGAGCGCATGTTGATGTTTTAAGGTGTTGTACGGTTTCTTCCAAAATTTTGCCATCAATTTCTTTGAAGTCAGACATAGTAACTACTTTCTCAGGTGGTCTGATCTGTCTGACCCCAGCGCAACTCAAGGATGTGCTGATCACCTTTCTGATATTATTGATTTTCTCAGAGAAGAAAGAAGCAAACTCACTGCACTTGTTGTCTGAGAGCATTTCACTGGGAATCTGGCTTGGGGGGTTTGTCAGTCTCTCTACAGTAGCAAAAAGAGTGCGTGTGTTTAAATTGCTGTTTATAATATTTGAGAAGAAAGTCTGTCTAGCTTTGCCTAGTTCCATATTGAAAGCATGCAGGCTGTCTTTGTAGATGTTATAATGGACTACAAGTTTTGTCTTCCGCCACATGCGCTCTGCTTTTCTGCATTGTCTTTTCATATTTTGCACTGCTGTTGAGTTTCTCCAAGGTGCTTTTTGTCTGCCACTCTTCTTCCTGACTTTAACAGGAGCAATATCATCAATTATATTTTTAACTTTTGAGTTAAAAGAATCAAGGAGAAAATCAACAGAGTCAGCAGATATGCTTGGTGTTAAGGATATAGCCTTCATAAATAGTACGCTAGTGTTCTCATTTAAGCATCTCTTCTTGACAGACACAGATCTAGCTTCAGTGGCAGCAGAGATCAATATATCAAAGAAAATACAGAAATGATCAGACAGTGCTACATCCTTAATAATAATCGCTGAAATGTTTAGACCCTTACTGATAAGTAAATCTAGAGTGTGTCCATGATTGTGTGTGGGTCCATGTACATGCTGAGTCAGATCAAAAGTTTTTAAAACAGTTTTGATTTCTTTTGCCATATTGTTTTCTGCATTATCTATGTGAATGTTAAAATCTCCAGCAATGGCAAAACAGTCAAACTCTGAGGTAATTGTTGATAACAGTTCTGTAAAGTCCTCAGCAAAGGCTGGAGAATATTTTGGAGGCCTGTAAATAATAAGTAAAATGCGAGGAGCACCTTTTAACACAGTACCCAGATATTTGAAAGACGGGTAATTCCCAAACGATATTTGCTTACATTGATAGATATCTTTAAAAAGAGCAGCTAGACCCCCACCTCTCTTAACAGCTCTGCAGACACTCATAAAAGTAAAGTTAGGAGGGGCTGTTTCATTGAGGATTGTTGCACTGCACCTGTCTTCTAGCCAGGTTTCATTTAGAAACATAAAGTCCAGGTTGTTTGTGGTTAAGTCGTTGACTAGAAGTGATTTATTTTTAAGTGAGCGAATGTTTAAAAGTGCTAACTTAACAGTCTTACTTTTTGTCCCCACAGCAATCTTAGTTTGACATGTAATAGGCACCAGATTAGTTGGGTTTGCTGTACGGCTATTGAAGGCCTTAGACTTTCTATCTTGTAATAGAACAGCAATAGAGAAAGATACAGGCACACTGGGTTCCTGCTTGTTCTGTAAACATTTGAGAAAGTTACTGTTATCATAGCAGGAACCCAAAACACATCACTGAGAGCTGGTATCAGTTGTTTTTGGTTCACCTCGAGCAGATGGAGGAGGGTGTGGGCCCTTGCGTTTTGGCCGAAGAGGCCGAAGAGCTCTCACAGGAGGAGGGGGCGGGCGAGCTCGGCGCGCAGGCTTCGGTGTTTGAGGTGCCTGACGTTTTTTGGTTGGTATCTGGGGGCTTGCAGCAAAAGAGTGGGATAGTCTGGTTCCAGCATGCACCAGTTCTTCCATTTTCTGTGAGAAGCACAGAAGTGGAGTTGCTGGCGAGAGGGAGAAAGTATCTGGTGAAAGGGGCTGTTGCTCTGGTGTTATCGGAGGCTGGGATATGCTGTCCTGGCTTCCCTGGCTGTTTTCCAGGTAGTCGTCCTTGGGTGCTGAATCTTGGAGCAGTTCTAAAATGTCTGTCTGTGGTGAGCTCTGTGGGCAGGGCTCAGCTGAGATTGTGTCCGTGAGCAAAGGTTGTTGTGGCTCAGTGGTGTTATCATTGTCCTTGTGTGATATGTCAACCGCATGTCCATTTTGCTGCTGAAGTGAAGTCCCGTGTTCATTCATACTGTTTCCAGGTGTGTGTGTGTCGTTCAGATTGACACACACTGCAGAAGGATGATTGAGGGAGAAGTCGATATTGTCCTTTAACACTCTTGAACCAAGTTTGTTTGGGTGATGGCCATCCCGATGAAATAGTTGTCTCTGACTCCAGAAAAGATTGAAGTTGTCAATGAAGTTTACTCCTTTTATATTGCAGGTTTTTTGCAGCCATGTATTAATCCCAAGCAGCCGTGAAAACCTGTTTGTTCCTCTTGCTGGGAGTGGTCCACTGATGAATGTTTGAACTTTCAGTTTTTTAAGTGTTTCAAAAAGTTCATTGAAATCCTTCTTAAGGAGTTCTGACTGCTCTTTATGAATATCATTCTTCCCCACATGAATGATGAGTCGATTTGCAGTCTTATGTTTCATCAGAATGTTTTGAAGTTCCCTGTTTATATCAGAAGTTGTAGCTTGTGGAAGGCAGCATGTAGTTGTATCCCTGCTGCTAATGTTTCTGATTATGGAGTCCCCCACTATCAGAGTCCTGGGCTCGGCTGTGCTCTGAGCTGAGTGCCGCTGTCTGCTCGACCTTGAGCGCCAGTTAGCATCAGTGTTAGCTACTGGCTGATACACTCTGTGTTCGATCACATTCATCACGTTTGGGGATTCCTCATTTACATTCATTAGTACTTCAAATCTGTTCTCAAGATGTATAGGTGTTGGTAGGAGACCAGTGTTTGCAGTCCTTGTCAGAGCTGTATCTGGGGTAGAGGATGCAACTGCGGCAATATGTGGGGCTCGTGACAATCTGATGTCTCGAGTGCCTTTGGGTCTCGCTCCCTGTTTGTGCCATCGATTTGTAAGTCGATCGGCTTGTTTCTCTACCTGTCGAGGAGCACTAGTTTCATGGGACTCACCGGCTATATGCTGAGGGTGTCCATGACGAAGCTCTGTTGTGTGTTCCGTCTGGTTTGGTGGTCCCGTAAATAACTTTGTTTCAAGAACTGCAATCCTTTGTAAAAGTCTGTGGCAGTTAGTGCAGCAAGTAGATTCCAGAAGAGGCATTTTCTCTCTTATCCTTGTAGGCAGTTGTGTTTTCCTTTCCCCGGAATGTAAGCTGGTCGGGTAGAAGAATTTTGCTTTTTTGTGGTAATCCAAACTTTGTCGTTTGAGCACTGTGCTGATTTGCTGAAGTTAAAATTAGGTGATAAAAGGAGCTAAAATATAAAAATATAGAAGATAAAATATAAAAGCGATAGAGCAAAGCGCGGAGCAGTAAGCAAGAGCGTCCGAACGGTGGCTGAGCAGAGCAAGAACCTGCTCATACATTTAGAATGTAGCATGTTTGAAAAAGCTAAAACAATTAAAGAAAATCGCAATGATTATTTTGTCCATATTGCTCAGCCCTAGTTCTGACTGACGCCTGATTACGCATTAAAGGACTTTCCCTACAAAGCCTTGTTTTACTCGTGTTCATTTAAATACAGCATTTCTATACTCGGGTTATTTACTGTTCTCCTCTTAAAATCGACTGTTTTTAATGCAATCTAATGAAGAATGTGAACCGATAAGGGATAGTGAAATAGCGTAATGTGAAGCTGGATATAGAGCATCATAGTCTGAAGTTGTCAGTTGTCAACTAGGAGTATGAATATTTGAACATTAACTTTTTGTTCCAGATGTCCCCACAAGATCTGGCTGAATCTGGCGTGATTGGATTGGATGACGTCCTTCAGAGTGAACTCTCTTCAGAGTCTGAAACTAGTGAAAGCGACTCCGACGCCTTGGGATTGGCTGATGAAAGTCCACCAACGAGTGAAAGGCCTGTGCAGCTGGACACTAGATGTCCTGAGGTGGACAGAAGTGGGATCCTTCGAGGGCTTAGAGATCTTCAAGTTCTTGATGAGCAAATAATGGAGGAGCAGTTGAAACTGGAAGAGCTGTGCTGCACTGAGACTGAGGCGCTTCAGTCGGAGCAACGGACGCTGGGTCATGTGACCACACGCAGCTCCTATAGGGAGAGGAGGCTGTTCCTGGCACAGCTGGAGGAGGAGAAACGGGAGGTGGAGAAGATGGAGAGAAGCCTGAGCAGAGAGATGGAGAAAGCGGGCAAGGCGAGGATGAGCTCAAGCAAAGGCCGCAGAGTTGTCAAGTGTTCGGTCATGGAGAGGAACTCGAAGCTGAAAGATCTGGATGGCGAGTTGTTGAGGAACTGCAGGCCCGAATCCACCCGTCAAACAGAGTGTGCCAGTCCATCGCCTTCAGATCAAGCTGAAGATGCCAGTCTCTCAGACTCGAGCTTGACTCCTGAGCCTTTGAGTTCATCAAGCGGGTCTGTTCCTAACACAAGCTTGAGTGAGACTGGGATCGGAGATCCTGCAGCTCTTGACTCAGAATCCCTTCAGGAAGCCCCGTCTTGTCAAGGAGAGCCTTTTGTATTGAGTAGTTTTTCTACTCCCGATCAGAAACTGGAAGCGATGGACTCCACTGAAGGCCCAAGCGCCCATCCTGAGCATCCCGAGGGTGAGACGTCTTCCTGTGCCAGTACAGACGGTGGAGATTCTGCTGCGGATCGAGCTGAGCGGGAGAGGGAGTCTAGTGGAGCTGAGCGGGAGAGGGAGTCTAGTGGAGCTGAGAGGGAGTCTAGTGGAGCTGAGCGGGAGAGGGAGTCTAGTGGAGCTGAGCGGGAAAGGGAGTCTAGTGGAGCTGAGCGGGAGCGGGAGTCTAGTGGAGCTGAGGCTAGTGGAGCTGAGAGGGAGTCTAGTGGAGCTGAGCGGGAGGCTAGTGGAGCTGAGCGGGAGCGGGAGGCTAGTGGAGCTGAGCCGGAGTCTAGTGGAGCTGAGGCTAGTGGAGCTGAGCGGGAGGCTAGCGGAGCGCCCTGGACCCAGAACAGCAGTGTGGTGCGAGATGCGTTTGATCCCGGAGGCGTCCTGGTCGCTCCAGTGGCTGCACCGCGGAGCGCCGTACCTCTCGACGGCCGCTCTGAGAGACGACCATCAGCCTCTGAACACACAGGCACTCAAGCACCGGTGGAATCAGACGCCTGCGCACAGAGCACGTCTCAAGGCCGGCACATGCAGAACAATAACAACAACACCGCAGTGCTGCGCTGCGAAGAGACCTCGAGCTCCTCCACGACTGTCCCAGAGACCCCGGCGCTGCCCAGCCCTCAGGAGGACGCTGTGGCTGGGCCGTGTGCGGGCCATGACGGCGGAGGCTCCATGAGAGCGGTCTGCAGATCTCCACTCCACCAGCTGCAGCTCAACACCTATAGACAGGTGCGCTCCAGGGTCTGGGCGAGGGAAGCGCTCTGCATTGGGTCAGAGCAGGGGGTGCGTGATGTGTGTCATCTATGATAATAGCGTAATTTGTGTTATGTCACTCACTTTATTTATTTATTTATTTATTTAATGTTTATTTGACAGGGACAAATGCATAGAACATTGCTTTATAAAAAATACAAAGTAGATGCCATGCATACAGGTTTATAGCCATGACTAATTTGCAACCCCTGTCCCTGGTTAGGCTTGTCAAATTAAAACAGAAATTAGAGTATTGAATTAAAAAATTATAACTATTAAAATACATACAATAAATACATCCCATACATGAAATAAGATATGGGCTTAAATCGATGTAGAAATCACTATAAAACAAAATCTAGACACATTTAACAATACAAAAACACAAAAGTATGCATATGTCTGTGCATGCTAACATATGCAACTTTATGTTTGTATGCAAAACACTGCACAGTTTGACGATGGTGCACTGTTTTATTGCACGACGTAACCTAGTAGATTGCACTTAGAATGAACCCGAAATTCGAGGGCAAGGGCATATATCCCCTGTACGAGTTTTTGTCTTGCATTTCTAGTTGATATAGTTGATTATAGGTGTTTCACACGAGTGTTCTTCCCCAATATCAGCATGATTGCAAATCTTGATCTTGTTTATTCAAATGTTGTATAAAATCAGTAATTTAATATTGAGTTATGCTTTTTGTCTTTTTCAGCAGCAATAGTTCCAAACAAAACTGCATCTCAGTGTTTCCTTTATAAATCAATCAGTTTTTTTTTTAAATGATTAATTCATAAACAGTCGCTGTCAGGCCTGAAGCAGTCAAGATACCGGCTCAAAACGGATATTACAGATATAATCTGTTAATACCGCACACCCGTTTGACAGTGCAGTTGTACTCATTTATAGTAGTCATAACTACTGAGGCTCTGTTCCAGACTCTAGTGAGCTGCTCACTTAAGCACTTGAGGGATGCAAGCGCAGAATGCACCGATACCCCTTTTCCACCAAGGCAGTGCTGGTGCCGGTTCGGAGCCGGTGTCTACTCGCGAACCAGTTCTTTGTGTTTTGATAGCCAAAGAACGGGTTCTCGGCCAGGAAAATTGGTTTCAAAGCGGCACCAACTCTTTGCTGGGCTAGAACCGTTCTTTTACCACGTCATGCTGACGTCGGGGCTGGGGGGGGGGGGGGGTTATTGTCGATCTTCTTCTGGAACGTAACCTCCGTCTATAGTAATCCAGACGAGCAGCACAAATGTGCTCTAAACGTTATCTGACCGCAAAGCCAGGAGAAACATTTGCAGAAAGACGATGTAGTCCAACATTGTAATTTTTATGCTTGAAGTTGGCGCAATCGTTTCTGGGAAAGCTGAGACGTATGGCAACGTACACAGTGACGTAACGACGTCGTTCGCTGGGCTCTCTAGTCAGTGGAAAAACAAACAGGTTCTGTGAAGGTTCGCAAGTTGAACCAACTTTGAACCAGCACCAGTTCCGAACCAGTTCTTTTTTGGTGGAAAAGGGAAGTGAGTGAAGTTTAATTAATGATGCAGGTGTGTACATATGACCGAACGTCATGATGCTTGAGTGCGTGACGGTTCACTAGGGTTTGGAGCACAGTTGAGCTCTCTCTTCTGTCTGTGTGAGACTGAGCTGGAGCTGCGGTGTCTGGTTTCTTCCCTGTTCTGAGTTAGATGAGTGACTATAAGACGCCCATCGTGCTGGACAGCGGCTCTGGTTTGATGAAGGCAGGGTTTGCAGACCAGGATCTTCCAACTACAGTGTTCCCGACGGTCATCGGCCATCCCAAATATGAGGTACCCTCTCTCGCTCTGGTACATCGATACCATAGTAGAAAATCTAATTCTAATCTAAATAGTCTCATTCAGCAGATTAGATCTGGAGGATATTATAAACATTAGTGCTTTCCACAATATATCAGAAAATGTTAGTCAAATAAAACTGGCTCGACTTTGACTAACTGTGTGTGTTCATGTTTCCTCGTGTTGTGTTGGTCTGGGCTGATGATGGTCTTGTGTTCCAGGAGATCATGAACGGTAGTGTGGAGCGAGCGGTGTACATCGGGCACGACGCACAGCACATGAGAGGAGTGCTAGCGCTGAAATATCCCATCAGGAACGGCGTTGTGCACAACTGGGATGAGATGGAGATGGTGAGTGCTGACGGACGCTGCTCTTCAGAGGAGGTTTCCACTACAGAAACGGCTTTAATTCACCCTTCACTGCAGTATGTTTAGGGATCGCATGTTCTCTGACTGACATGAGGGATTTCTCTCTGCCTTGTCTGATCACAGATACTGCTGATGACATGAACGCTGCTTGGTTTGAGAGTAACTTGAGCTGGGATTTATACACAGCTACACTACAGTATTAAGAATGGACAACAGCCCTCACGTTTTCACTGGTGTATCCAAACATTCACGGGTTCCTATTGAAACGATTTACTGCTGTGGTTCACGTGCACTCAGATAATCTGTTCATAATCAGATTGATGGATCAGCTGCACTGAAAAGCCTTTATGTAAACACCTAAACAATCCCAGTTACATTCTGATCGTAGATGTAGACCTGAAATAATCTGATCAACAGGGGCAAGTATGTAAATGCTGGAATCAGACACTTTTCTTAGTCAGGGTCACTAATACCTTGGTCACATGTTTAGTGCTGTTATATATGAACTGGCCAGTGAACGTGACGTGCTGACGTGTGTATGTGCTGAAGTTGGGGTGGGCGATATGGCAAAATATCATATCAAGATTTTTTTTTTTTTTTGATCTCAATTCTTTTTCAAGTTGGTTTTACTATTGTGCAAGTGACTGAGCATTACAGCCAAACTAATGTCCCTATTTTAAAAAACAAAGCCTTGGGTAATACAATCTAAAATAAAAAGGGCAGACATTTAGGCCAAAGTGGCGAAGATAAAAATCTTTGTTCTTTGTTTTTATAAATAAAATGACAGATACATTACACTTAAACAAATGAAATAAACAGTGCTTTATTTTTTCAGGTACAGTAGGTGTATTTAGCAGTAGCATTGAAGAGAGTAATTAAATGAACTAATATGAAATTAAAACACTGGATAGACTTCACTGTATAAATTATACATTGATTCTTATTAAAGCTACTATTAAAGTTCTCAGTCAGTGAGTGATTTTCTGTGTTTTATTAACATTTAAAGAGATTGTTCCCCCAAAAATTAAAATTGTCATAATTTACTATCTCAAGTTGTTTTAAACCCGAATAAGTTTCTTATGTTAAAATAAAAGTTTTGAAGAATGTGGGAACAGTTGCTGGTCCCCAGTGTATAGTTTGTCCCCTATGGAAGTCAATGGGGATCAGCAACTGTTTGGGTCCCACATTCTTCAAAATATTATCCTTTTGTGTTCAGCACAAGAAAGAAATTAATATTTAGTCCAGTATCCAGCCACTGTTTGACGGGCTGTTAGTGCCTGTGCGCTTCGGGTTTATGCGCTCTGATAAGCACATGTTAGAACAGCAAAAGCACGCAAATGAAATGTTTAAATGGCAAGGCTTTAAAGCACATGCAAATAATGAACGTTTGTGAATTGCATTGTCCTGTACGTCTGCATTAACGCGTGATGTGCATGTACGTCGTGTTGTACAGTATGTTGAGACTGAGGTGCCAGAACTGCACTGATAGAATGTGCGCTGTAATGCGATACTACCATATTTCTTCAAAAGCAGATCGTGGAGACATTTTAATAGTTTAATTTATATGCATGCATGTCATTTTTGCTTATGGTTTAACTGAATCATCGAAGGCCCAAAGCAAGTACATTGGTCAATAAAGAGATTTAAATGCATAAGTCTAGAACTGCAATAACCATGCGCGCACACACAGACACATGGGGACAGGAGAGCGTTCAGTCAATAAATGGGAAAACACAGTAACTTGCTTTACTTATTTGAAGAAGTAACTTGGATAGTCTGTTGTAAATTTTAAAAGTACTGTTACTTTACTAGTTACTTGAAAAAGTAATCTGATTATGTAACTCGCATGCCCCTGGACACTGGTTGAGAGGTTGGTTAGAGCTGGTTGAGAGGTTGGTTAGAGCTGGTCAGATTGACTGAAGGCTGGTGATGGTTCTGCAGTTCAGGTCCCGTCCCCCCGATGAAAGCGCTCTGATTGCTCCTGATCCTGCAGTGTTGTATCGTCTCTCTCTCTCTCGTCTGCAGATCTGGGATCATGCGTTCCAGCATCTGTCCGTGAGTCCCGAGGATCACCCGGTGCTGCTGACCGAAGCCGCCATGAACCCGCGGCAGAACCGGCAGCGGATGGTGGAGCTGATGTTCGAGTCCTTCAGTGTCCCGCTGGCGTTCGTGGCCCTGCAGGCGGTGCTGGCGCTCTACGCCTCAGGACGCACCACCGGTTAGACACACAGACACACACTCTCACAGACACTGACCGGTTTATCAGATCATGTTCATCATTTAGAGGCCTTAGCTAGTGCATCATATAATACATGAATCTCTGTCTAGGGTAAAGTCGTCTGAAGCCTAATGAAGCGTCTTGTTTTGAAGTTGTTCAGTGTGATTGTGTCAGGGTGATGTCGTGCTGATGGAGGTGTGTGTGTGTGTTCAGGTGTGGTGCTGGACTCTGGAGATGGCGTCAGTCACAGTGTTCCTGTGTTCGAGGGTTACTGTCTCCCTCACGCCGTGCAGCGCTTCAACCTCGCCGGAGCCGACGTCACCCTGCAGCTGCAGAAGGTGACCTCTCACACTCACACTCCAACTCTCGCACTCTCACACACACACTCTCTCACACACACACACACACACACACACACACACACAATCTACAAAAATATGCCTGTATTTCAAGTTGAAAAAATATTTTAAAATCCACATCAGTTTGTTTGTGCCCATACCCTTCCAGGAGTCTCTATACCTACTTTCACTTAAAATTCATCATAACCGCGCGCGATCTGCTTGCAGTCGTCGAGATGGATGCTGAGAAGTTGAGGAAAAGAATAGCTAGTGGAGATGGTAAAGTTGTCGACAATACGTCATCAAAAATCAAGTCCAGTGTGTGGGAGAAATTTGGAGTTATCTGAAGAAAACAATATTGTGAAAGGCTTTGCTGCATGCATTTTCGTGTTGGATAGCCGCAAATGTGGAACTTCATCGCTGAGGAAGCACGCAGATAACTGTGGTAACAAACCAAGCCGTTCTATCGAACAGTATTTTTCTAATTTAACACTGTTAAGTATGTGTGGTGTGCAGGGCGTGTTTGAACCCAAAATTGTCAGATGTAGGCTAGAAAATCGCGAAATCGCGTGGCAGATATAGTGTTGTAGCCGCGTCTGTTCGACTGGTGAAATGTTATAAGGCTACTCAGTTTTGTGGTAACGTTAGCCATGTTCTTCATATGTACTGGCCTTTTGAAAGCTTCAGCTGAAGTTGTCCTTGTGTTAATGATCGTATAATAACTTCTGTATGACCTGGCAATAAAAAAAATTGTAAGTGTCTATAATGTGATAGTCTAAACTGATTTTATTTCGGGTGTGATGGTCGGGTGTCGGTTCTATTTTAAGCGGGTCGGGTGTGGATTTTAATTAGTGCTGCTGTCGGAAAACGGGTCTGAAGCGGTTTTAAGCACTGCGGGTACGGGCGGGTGCGGATTTACAAAATCGGACCCGTGCAGGACTCTGCTCTGAAGTAGGAGTAAATTAGTTCCTCCAAAAGGAGTTCCTAGAACTAAAATCGTTCCTAGTTCTTGTGGTGCGAACTTTCTAAAATCTGGGAACTTCCGCCAATAGTTCTAGGAACTATGAAGAGGTTCCTCCGGTGCGAAAGGGAAACTGGCAGGGAAAATAATCAACATTCAAGCAGGAAACCCTACTCTAGTAGAGCACAAAAACAACTGTGTTTCTCTGTGTGTGTGCAGCTGCTGCTGGAGCAGGGCGTGTGTATGCGCACGTCAGCGGAGCTGGAGATCGTGCGTGAGATGAAGGAGAGATGCTGCTGTGTGGCTCTGGATTATGAAGCGGAGCTGAAGAGCGCAGGATCGGCATCCTCAGAGGTTCAGTACACACTCCCTGACGGGCGGCTCGTCTCGCTGGCCTCCGAACGCTTCCGGTAACTGACCCGCTCTTGTGTGTGTGTTCTTCACTGTCTGCCTCACCCTAGACTCAGTGGCACTGGGAGCTGCTGCTAACGTTAGGTTACCTGCGTATCCCCGGTTCTCTGATAACAGAAGTGGGGTCTCTCACTAAGGGAACGTCTCTGGCGTGACCGACTGTGGAAGCGCCAATTACACCACGCCTCCCTGGTATATAACTCGCTGCAGCCACTGCTGCGTCATTCTACACATCATCTTCACCGTGTGCTCTGCAAGGAGGGCGGTGAGGTGAGATACCTCACTTCTGTTATCAGAGAACCTGGGTTATGCATGTAACCAAACGTTCTCGTTCTAACATCTGTTCGGTATCGGTATAGACCACTCCCGTATTGCAGATATGCTGTATGAACAGACGCAACAATGAAAGTGGTACCTAAAGGCCTTGGTTATGACACTAAAGTGAAGCGCATGCCCTCATAAGCCTCTATAAAACCCTAAAGTAGACCAACACCAGGGTGTTTAACTGGAAACAGGATAAGAACGAGAGACATGTGAAGTATGACGTTACCGCTCCCACACCTAGCACTGAGTGCGCCAACGATAGATCGGTCACATCCAGTCTATAGTATCTGACAAAAGTGTGTGGTAATGCCCAGCTTGCCACAGCCCATATGTCTTGAATAGAGACACCCTTGAACCGCTCCCAGGAGTGGCCATCCCTCTAGTGGAATGAGCTCAGCCCTGGTGGGGATTGTACATTTGCATCCTTGTAACACATTACAATCGCATTCACCATCCAATGAGAGAGCCGCTGACGTGAAATGGGTCCCCTCTTGTAACTGTCAGCCCACGAGACCTAAAGCTGACTGCCGATAAATCCCAGGGCGGGATCAGGGACTTCGTGACCGGGAGTAACCGTCTTGCCCCCCTGATAAATCGACATAAGGAGTGCTGGCTTATCGTTCCCGAATCCAACCCCACATCACATGCCGAAATGGCTGAAAGATAGAACTTTACCGTGGAAAAGGCTCTACCTTTATCTAATAGTTCCTGGAGGAAACAGAACATCTGATACAGAGCATAAGAAAGAGATGATTCGTCTCTGCACACCATCGTTCAAAATCTCTCCACTTATGATCATACAAAGAGCGCGTAGAGGCTGCTCTCACACTCTGAATCATTTCGTTCACATTAGGGGGTAACCCGATGGTGTTTAAATTACTCACGGGCCAAGCCCAGAGAGCTGTCTTGTGAGGGGCAGGATAATATCTCTCCGTTCGCCTGAGAGAGAAGGTCTCTGCACAGCGGGAGAGACCAGGGCTGCTCGTATAGAAGTGGGACAAAAGGAACAAAACAGTGCAATCAGAATTAGTGAATGTCTGAATTCCCTCACCCTCTAAAGCAGTGTTTCCCAACCCTGCTCCTGAAGGACCCCCAACACTGCACGTTTTCTTTGTCTCCCTAATCAAGCACACCTGATTCAACTCATCAGCTCATTAGAAGAAACTCTAGGACCTTAAAGGACCTTTTAAAAGTCTCTTTCTGACACACCCATTTCAGGTCCTAGAGTTTCTTCTAATGAGTTGAATCGGGTGTGTTTGATTAGGGAGACAAAGAAAATGTGCAGTGTTGGGGGTCCAAGAGTTGGCCCGATGAGGCTCAGCGGGGGGTACGCGTATAACGGTTGTCAATGGGTGGGCTAGAGCATCCACAGCCAGCGGTGCATCTTCTCCCACCAGGGAAAAGAACAGGGCGATGCGAGGAGATCTACGGCAGCCTGTCCGTATCTCAGCCACATCTGACTCGCCTCATACGGGTGGAGTGTCCAGTCTCTGTATATAGGGTTTCCTCTGGACAACAGATCTGCCCCTCTGTTCATTATTCCTGGTACATGCGTTGCTCGTAACAACAGAAACCGAGTGTTGCCCCACACACTTAGTCTCTGCACTAGACTGTGCAGCTGTCGAGAGTGCACTTCCCCCTTCCTGTTTATGTACGCTACCACTGTTGTGCTGTCTGATCTGACCAACACATGATATCCCTGAAGGAACTGAATAAAGTGGTAAACCTGTACCTCTGAGGTGTTTGTTCAGGGTCTGCAAGTCTAGAATAGGGCGGAGACCTCCCCCTTTCTTTGGAGTTACGACGTACAGGGAGTAAAACCCTGATGGCTTTCCTCCCGCGGCACCGTTACTATTACTCCTTTGCTCAAACGAGAAGAAATTTCTTCTAAAATCTGAGCTGATTCCCCCTGTGCTGATGACATCACCTCTCCATTGAACTTTGGTGCTTTTACAGCAAATTGGAGTCTGTAACTGACTGGAGTCTATTGTGGATAAAACCCACGGAGACGCTGTGCATGCACGCCAGATCTCTGCTTGCTCTATGCTCCGCTTCTCTTCGCTTACTGGTGGTGCAACCTGTTGAACTGGCCCCTGAAACGCTTGACAACTTTGTCCGCGATAGTCTGGGTAGCCCCTCTTTGACTGCGGCGTGAAATTCTCGCGGACAGGCTGATGTGGTCGAGCTGTAGGCTTTCTAGGTAAGCGGGTCTCGAACGCTTCTCCCTCCTTCAAGTCTCACTGTTGGTGCATAGCTGTGACAGTAGAGCCAAACATAGCTTTGGGGTCTACATAGGCATCCGGGAACACTTTCTTTATCAGAGAGGCCAGAGAGACTGAGCCATAACTCTCTCCCAGTAAAGCCAGCCCTGTACTTCTGCCGCAGCTCTGAACCGGCCCGTGATGTGTGGAGATTCAGATCTGCTGTCCTGCAAATCTCCCCCCAGAGCACTGGGTTCGGAGAGCCTGCGTCCAGCATGCGGCCCACCTCCAGTAGCTCCGCCTGGTATGCTGTCAGAAGAGATTTATTGTAAAGGTATTTTTGCAGTTCCGTCAACAGAACAATCCAAAAGTACATGAAATAACAGCACAACCCACTGAGGAGGTGCATCTTACTGCCTCATTCCCGATACACAGATGGCGCTGCTGTGAATAAGGTGTGTTGGCTGTAACAGGTGTGTGTGTGTGGCTCTGTGGCTCCGCCCCCTCTGAGGTGTCAATCTTCCCTTGTTCAGTTTCTGTTCCGACGCGAGTAAAACATGAACACTAGAGAGGCGCTTTATATCAGAAGCTGAAGCTGAAAGAGCATTTATATTTCATTAAGAGGAAAGTGTGCTGCACAACTACATGTTCATTAGAGACACTGCTGCAGATGAGCTTATGACTTGAGACTGTGAGAGGGTGAATCTGAAGATTTCATGTCTTCATACGCAGGGCTCCTGAAATCCTCTTCAGGCCGGAGCTGATTGGACGAGATCATTATGGGATGCATGAGAGCGTGTTCAGGTCCATCATGCAGTCGGACATCGACCTCCGGCGCAGCTTTGTGGGAAACATCCTCCTGTCAGGTGTGTGTGTGTACGCTGGCCAATCAGAGGCTAGGATCTGTAACACATGTGACTGAGTGTGTGTGCTCTGGCTAATCAGAGTGTGTGTGTGTGCAGGCGGGAACACGCTTCTGCCGGGCCTCCCGGAGCGCCTCCAGCAGGAGGTGTGTGGTGTGTGTGCGTCGGATCTGAGTGTGTGTGTGCGGGTCATCAGTCCTCCGGAGCGGGACTCCTCAGTGTGGAGTGGTGGAGCGGCGCTGGCCAGCAGAACCGAGCTCAGCGGCGCCTGGATCAGTGCGCAGGAGTACCAGGAGTTCGGCCCGCACATCGTCTTCAGGAAGTGCTTCTGAACACCACACACCCCACACCCACACCCCGTCTTCAGGAAGTGCTTCTGGACTCTTCTACACAGGGTGTAGTGTCGGTGCTCAGTCACTGATAGTGCCAATGTTCCTCCGGGTCTTTTAGGACTCTGTGTACGAGTCCATGTTTTAATACTTTTAAACTCTTCACTTATACTGGTTGTATCAATCAGATCGTCCGTCTCTTTAACACATGAATTATAATCTAATATGTAAATGTATGTGTTTATATACGTGTGTATGAATGTTTAAAGCTATCTATGAGATATTAATGTGACCGTTTGAGTGTTCTGATGCTCTTCATGAGGCTGATGATGCAACTCTCACATGATCCGGGTCCCATCGGGTCGACTCGACGAGCTTCAGGGTGTTTGACGTGCGACACATTTCCTCCATATGCAGTTTCTCTTTTCACCTGTCTGTGTGTGTGTGTGTGTGTGTGTGTGTGTGTGTGTGTTGTGTGTTGTGTGTTTTGATTGGTTTTATCTGCATGCCTCTCACTTCACGCATCTTTCCTCTTGTGTGTTCACGTGTGTTGTGTTTCCTCTGAGAGACTGGTATGGATGGATTGTGGGTCTGAAGCCTCTCCTGCTGATGAACTCTGAGGTTTGCTCGTGTTTACATGTTCACCCTAATCCGGTCATGTGATCAGCGCTTTAATGCGCTGAATGTGTTCCTTAATGAGTTTGCCTTGATCCCCAGCATCAGTGTCTGTTAACTGGGTAATGTCTGGACCTTTTTACAATAAATATATCTTCTAAAGCAGCTGCTGTTGGTCTTCACTGCTCCACTGTGTGTGTGTGTGTGTGAGACAGTCACACTGGTTTGATGAATGATCTGATGACTTCAACACTATATCCACGGCTCGTACACGGTCTAAAAAACTAAAGGACTTTTCCAGAGATTTTTCAAGCACTACTTTTGTTTAAGGACTATAATAAGAGATCTCACTTATCAAAACATATTTATCTTTCTAAACAAGGTAAATTTATAAAATGGTACAAATAAAATGCAGCACATGCAGAGTTTGCAATAACTGTGGCAACTTTAAGTATGGGAACATTGAAGATCTTTAGTGGATCGAAGAGCCAATAGAAAGGGAGCATAAACTCTTACATTATTCTTATTAAAAGATGTAACAGAAGAAAAAGTATTTTCATTGTAAATAATTACAATGCAATTATATTGAAATCTAATGACTTTACACTGCAAAAATGCTTTCTCACTTAGTATTTGTCTTGTTTCCAGTCCAAATATCAAAGTTCTTAAATCAAGAAGCATTTACTAGAGAAGTAAAATTACATAAGAAATTATATCTTGTTTCTAAAAATAAATTAACAAAAGTTTGCCCATTGGCAAATAATTTAGCTTGTTTCAAGCAAAAACTCATTTTATATCTATATCTCTTTCTCTTTGGATGCTGTGAACATGTTTAGCTAAAGACTACCACTCCAGTTTAGCATTTATTGTCTCTGCAGTTAAAAAGACAAAGTTGACAATTCTAGCTATACTAGCGTTATTTTAATTATTTATTTTAATTTTATTTATTGATAACTCTGGGTTCTCTTTCATCATCTCGTGTTCGAGATCCACCTATGGGAAGGGCATCCGTACCTGACCTCTGCAGAAGCACTGAGTCTGGCTAGACGGACAGAAGCAGCAGCCAATGCCAGGACGAGGAGGCCAGTGTGTGAGCGAGCGGCCGCTTACCTCAACATTGAGTGGCCGGCTCCGGTGAGCGCCACCGACCAGGAGAGGGACACTTACGACAGGAAAGTGCTGGGACCCCCTCCCGGTCCGAGGAAACAACTCTTCCCCGTCCTTTCAGCGTGCGCGAAGCACATGAGGCATAACTGGAGCGACCCGCTCGATCTCAAGCACGGTCTCATGGGCCTCGAGGTGAAGGATGTGGCGGATCTTGGCATGGCTGACTCCCCCCGCTATCGAGCCCTCCATCGCCAGGCACCTTAACCCCGCTCGCTCCGCCTAAGCCGGTCTTGCCCAACAAGATGGACTGTTTTTCTGCCTCAGTTCACCAGGCCGCTTTCAAGTCCTCGGCCTTGGCTGTCAGGGCCCTGAGCGTCTCCTCCCTCCTCTCCGTTTACCAGGCGGAGATCTTGGACGACTCAGGGCAACAGCTGGAAAAGGGAACCCCCTCTCTAACCCTTGTGGAAGGAGATCCTCACTGTGAACGACTTCGTCCTCCGTAACGCTCGTCAGGCCGTCCAAACCTGCGGGCGCTCTGTGGCGCTTTCTGTGGTGGGAGAGCGTGCGCTCTGGCTTAACCTGTCGGGTCTCCATGACAATGAGCCAGCTGGGCTTACACAGCGCCACTCCAGATCAGGTGGAACAAAACTTAAAATGTTAAAGATGATTACAGCTTTTCACTAGATGTGTAATGAGACACAATTGTAAACATGTTTTCAAAGTAATTGTGGTTAGTTTTTCTCCAATAAAAGCTCAAATGCAGTTTCCATCAAAATAAAAGCTTTAGGGTTTATCTCCTGCAAGTGAAGAAATTAGGACAAAAGTATTGTAATTTCCTTACTGTGTTGTGTGAAATATTTGATTTGCATTTATTTTACAATATAAAGGCTATTACTGTCATAGAAATAAAAACATAAAAATTATTATATTTTTTTCCAATAGTTTGGCTTCTTGAAACACAAGTGAATGTAATGTAGATGCTAAATCTAAAAAAGAGGTTTGAGTCAAGCTCAGGTACGAGTCAATGCTTTTCTGTTGGAGCACTTAAAGTGCACCAGATTGATGAATTTAACTTTAAAATGTACAAATGTTCTTTTGCGGGAGCATGACCCCTGACCCCATAGTCTCACACAATCCTGTGGGAAACACTCTTCATTCTATGAGCTTTTATTACAGCATAGTATCAAAAATATGGTGTTATGTTAGTAAAGCAGTGTAAGCCAAATTCCTACCCTATCTTATACTTTAATATAGTTACATCAAGATTCAATATTGTTATATTCATAAAGTTTGCCCCTGTTTTTACATGGCAGGAGTGAGAATCTGACATCCTCAAAATCCTCATAGTTATTTCAGACAGGCTTCAGCGCAAGGGGTTTCAAGGGCTTCCCATGATTTAAATATAGTCAAATTCAAGTAGGCTACTTCAACCACTTTGAGCACCTTGTACTAACCTTGAATATATGTAACTTTTTTTTAGGAAACAAAACATTAAACTTCTTTTAAAGCAACACTGTGGGACTGTCGGCGCTCTAGCGGATGATAAACACCGCTACTGCTCGCGGAAGAACACTGTGGCCGGAACTACTTCTCTCTGTGTCTATGACGCGTCACGGGTTACTCCGCAGCATCCCGCTCAGTGTAAAATAGTCTGAATATAAACATATTATAATAAAACTTATTATGGACAAACTGTAACCGAAAAGCACAGTTTGGAAGATGGATTCATGATCATAAATTCTGAACAAAAAAGTAACAGTGCACCTTTAGATTAATAATAATAGCATATTTCAATAAGCTGCACGGGCTCAAATGTAAGTTTAAAATGGACCAATATTAAAGTTGAACAAAAAGAGAAATATTTCTCCTTTTAAAATATTTTCCACTGCGTTGTATGTGTCCCTATAGATAGATTTACGATGACGTCACATTTCTCACGCAGCTCCTTACGGCGCCATCTTGTGTGTCAAGTGGGTCAAGCGTTTGTGTTACGGAGAATGATAATATCCTGAATCGGCATTATTCTGAACATGAAAATCATACGATTGTTCTCCGTTTGGCTGGAGTTAATGTTCAGTGCTGCTCTTGTGAACATTTAGAGGTTTTGTGCTCTGGAGATGTGACACTTTATTTAATAATTTCCAAGATGGGCTAGCTAAATGCGCTAGCTCTCATCGGCTGTCAAATCGCTGTACCCAGGCGGCTGCTATCGACACAGCCCTTGAGAGGTGTTGGCTGGGCAGAAGCACACTCTGACGATTGTCCACCTTCATCACTTTCTCTGTGGCCACATCAGCTGGTCGAGCCAGAGGCAGAGGCTACACCTGGAGCACATCGCTCCATGGCTCTGCTCTCCATCTCTCTCCTACACTAAATTAGTTCGGAGCGTTGTGTTGTTGTTGTTTTTTTACCCAGATGGTGTTGTCTTGACACTGAGTCTAAATGTACCGTATAATAAGGGCTGTGCAGATATCAGCCGCCTGGCTACAGCGATGTGAACCGTCAATGCAGGGCTCCAGACTAACTTTTCCACGAGGGAGAAAGAGCAAGACAGCGCTTAGTTTGGAGACGGTGAAGTCTTGTTTACACTTTCGCCTGGCTCCGAAGAGAGAGGGAGTGCGCGCTCGCGACCGGCTCTCTCTCTCTGCTCGTTCTTTCAGTTAAACATGCGCCCACATCTACATTACTCACCGATCAAATAAGACTTTGGTGGGACAAAAATTCACTTTGGCGGGCGCTAAAACAAGTTCAATGCAGGAGAATTCATGCGTGAATTTAACTGAGTAGTACATGACCATGCACTCGCACAAATGCGACCACATAAAATTTTCACTCGCACATTCTCATCTGCAAACATCGTCTAATGTGTCCCTGTAAATAACCTTCACCTTGTCGCCAGGTTTGGAGGAATTTGTCATCGTTATCTCAACACAAAAGAGTCAAAAATACTTTATATTAACTGGCTTTCTATTAATGCAGGACAGTGAATGAGCGTGTCTCCCAGTGGCTTACTGACAGCTTTGACACACAACATGGCGGCGCGCCGCAGAGGATAATGGGTAATTCGAGATACGGAAACCCATCTATAGGTATGTTTCCAAGTAAAATATAAACAAATGCATTGGACTTACACTGTAACGAGTAAAACAATAAAACAGTGCAAATATTTCCATGACAATTAATCACCAGCACAACATTCTAATATCATTAAGTCGGCATCTGAGGGGAAAAAGTTCATGTGATGTAAAGAATTTGCCATATTCATGGATTTCATCTGGTCCCTTTCCACAGGTGTATTAATCAAGCACAATGCAGTCTGCATTCATAATCTAGGTGCTTGATTTTATACACCTGTGGAAAGGGACCTGATGAAACCCATGAATACAAGTATTCCAGTAATGAGTATGATCACGAAATAGCTTTTCAGAGTTTACATTTGTGTCATGACGTTTTTCCTTTTAAAATATTACTATTAATAGTAACAAAATGTTGTTCTGTAAAGTGTTAAGGGCCTATTTATTAGTGTGCGTATATCAGCGGTTTCGGAGTCGGGATGTCGCTGTGTTGCTGTGGAGAATGAGAGAGGCCTGTATTTTGAAACTTCCGGCTGCACCGGAAGCCGTGATTGTTGCGCTGGCTTCACCGTGCAGTTTCACGTGTTCTCATCACTGCACACAGACTCTCGAACTATGGCACATCTAGACGGGATCGTGTAAGTAAACTTTATCTAAACTTTACATTCACTGTTGTCGCTTTAGTGAACCTGATGTTTAGGACGGTAGTCGCTGACTGTTAGAGTTCAGGATCAGTTTGAGTCTTCGCTGGAGACACGAGAAGATAACATGCAGTTCAGTGTCTTCTGACGGTTTCGTGTGTGTGTGTGTGTGTGTGTGTGTGTGTGTGATATATATATATATATATATATATATATATATTACATTATACAAAAGAGAGAGTAGAGGTACAGTAGAAGTGACTGTAAAGAGCCCATGAACACACACACACACACACACACACACACACACACACGTAACAGTCAGTGTGTGTTCCTCCAGTAAAGAACACACACACGTAACAGTCAGTGTGTGTGTTCCCCCAGTAAAGAGTCCTCACACACACACACACATAACAGTCAGTGTGTTTGTTCCCCCAGTAAAGAGCCCTCACACACACACACACACACACGTAACAGTCAGTGTGTGTGTCCCCCAGTAAAGAGCCCTCACACACACGTAACAGTCAGTGTGTGTGTCCCCCAGTAAAGAGCCCTCACGGCTCACACACACACACATAACAGTCAGTGTGTGTGTTCCCCCAGTAAAGAGTCCTCACACACGTAACAGTCAGTGTGTGTGTTCCTCCAGTAAAGAGCCCACACACACCTGTAACAGTCAGTGTGTGTGTCCCAGTAAGGCGAAGACGCGGCGCGCGCACACACACACACTCTTGTAACAGTCAGTGTGTGTGTCCCAGTAAGGCGAAGACGCGGCGCGCACACACACACACTCTTGTAACAGTCAGTGTGTGTGTTCCTCCAGTAAGGCGAAGACGCGGCACACACACACACACACACACACACACACACACACACACCTGTAACAGTCAGTGTGTGTGTCCCCCAGTAAGGCGAAGACGTGGCACGCACACACACACACACACACACACACCTGTAACAGTAAGTGTGTGTGTTCCCCCAGTAAGGCGAAGACGCGGCGCGCACGCACGCACACACACACACACACACACACACCTGTAACAGTAAGTGTGTGTGTTCCCCCAGTAAGGCGAAGACGTGGCACGCACACACACACACACACACACACACCTGTAACAGTAAGTGTGTGTGTTCCCCCAGTAAGGCGAAGACGCGGCGCGCACGCACGCACACACACACACACACACACACACACCTGTAACAGTAAGTGTGTGTGTTCCCCCAGTAAGGCGAAGACGCGGCACACACACACCTGTAACAGTAAGTGTGTGTGTTCCTCCAGTAAGGCGAAGACGCGGCACGCACACACACACACACACACACACACACACACACACACCCACACACACACCTGTAACAGTAAGAGTGTGTGTCCCCCAGTAAGGCGAAGACGTGGCACGCACACACACACACACACACCCACACCTGTAACAGTAAGTGTGTGTGTCCCCCCAGTAAGGCGAAGACGCGGCACACACACACACACACACACACACACACCTGTAACAGTAAGTGTGTGTGTCCCCCAGTAAGGCGAAGACGCGGCACACACACACACACACACACACACCTGTAACAGTAAGTGTGTGTGTCCCCCAGTAAGGCGAAGACGCGGCACACACACACACACACACACACCTGTAACAGTAAGTGTGTGTGTCCCCCAGTAAGGCGAAGACGCGGCACACACACACACACACACACACACACCTGTAACAGTAAGTGTGTGTGTCCCCCAGTAAGGCGAAGACGCGGCGTGCGAAGCGTTTCCTGCAGAGCCGCGAGCCGAAGCTGACGGAGAGCCTGAAGAACTGCATGATCATTAAAGGAGGGAACACCAGTGAGACGCTCTCTCAGGCCCTGAAGGATGTGGTGAGTCATGCTCTTCATCATCATCATCATCATCATCATCAGCTGGGTGTGTGTGTGTGTGTGTTCCTCATCCGTTCTGTGTGTTGTTTTCAGTACGCGCTGAAGAAACCCAATGCTGTGCTGTACAAGAAGTAAGTGTGACATCAGCCGCCGGTAGAGTTTCAGAGGTGTTAAAGTGATTATTCTGCTGTATTAACCCTCTGGGGTCTGAGCTGTTTTCTGGCCCTGGAGGTATTCTGACATGCTCTAACATTTGTGCTTATTTCTGTTACTTGTGACATTGTCATGGCTAAAGTCTAATTACACTGTATTTAGCACAAACTCTGCTACAATAATATATCAGCAGCATGTATGTAAAAGTTTGTAGTTTTGTGAAAATACCAAAAAATTGTCACTGAAATAAGGCCATGAAACCCATACTAATTATTTCTTCACAAGACTTGAAAATTGTATCACGTAGCCTAGAATATTTGCTCCAAAACTATGTGAAAATCACCCTGACTGCTCATTCAGATAAGAAAATATATTGATTTAAAATTTGTAAGACGTGTTTTCTCTAAGAAAGCTTTATGCGAAGAGGCGTGATCATCTCATTAATATGTAAGCCTTTCACACCTGAGAAAGACAAAGACACTCCCTTAACGGCCCTATTAGGAGCTATCAGGCCCTGTCATTCTGAGCAACCTTGCACAAAGAATGAGGAGATTGTTTGGATTTATTTACAACACAACATAATCCAAAGATGCACAACAAATGACAAAAAAGCACATTGAAAACAATGATCCAAAGACAGAGACCTTTGTGCCATTCCTAAAAACATTGTACATACCTTTCATTTTCCAAGGTGTTAAATTTTCACTTTACCATGTTCATGTACAGAGACTCATGTGAATGTTGAAGTCAGCAGGACTCATCCTTGGGGCATCTGGTCCCTGTATAAAATAAAAAAACCTGTGAACATACTGATATCAAGAGAAACTATAGGGCTGCATGATTTTGGGAATAGATTTTATATTTTTCTGGTTAAAATTGCTTTTTAAAATTCACAGAATACACACACAAATGTTTCCAATAATGTATAATGAACACCAGGTTTGTTGTGCCTTGTAGGCATAGGCTATGCGCAGTGCTGCATAAAATAATAATAACAATAACCTATAGCAGCCTATAAATCTTCCAAAAGATTTCAGTAACAACTACGTTAGAGAAAAATATATTGATTATCATATGTTACTTCAAATGTTTCCATTCGTTATGATGATATGAAATGAGATTAGAGTAACGTGAAGCCTTTGTTTGGTGCGTTTTGCTTTTCAAACCCACAGCGCGCTCCAAAATATGATACATTCAAACGCAGAGCGCACTCCAAAATATGATACATTCAAGCGCCGGGCGCGCTCCAAAATATGAAACATTCAAACGCAGAGCGCACTCCAAAATATGAAACATTCAAACGCAGAGCGCTCCAAAATATGAAACATTCAACGCAGAGCGCTCCAAAATATGAAACATTCAAACGCAGAGCGCTCCAAAATATGAAACATTCAACGCAGAGCGCTCCAAAATATGATGCATTCAACACAGAGCGCTCCAAAATATGATGCATTCAAACGCAGAGCGCTCCAAAATATGATGCATTCAAACGCAGAACGCGTTCCAAAATATGAAACATTCAAACGCAGAGCGCGCTCCAAAATATGAAACATTCAAACGCAGAGCGCGCTCCAAAATATGAAACATTCAAGCGCCGGGCGCACTCCAAAATATGAAACATTCAAACGCAGAGCGCACTCCAAAATATGAAACATTCAAACGCAGAGCGCTCCAAAATATGAAACATTCAACGCAGAGCGCTCCAAAATATGATGCATTCAACGCAGAGCGCTCCAAAATATGATGCATTCAAACGCAGAGCGCTCCAAAATATGATGCATTCAACGCAGAGCGCTCCAAAATATGAAACATTCAACGCAGAGCGCTCCAAAATATGATGCATTCAACACAGAGCGCTCCAAAATATGATGCATTCAAACGCAGAGCGCTCCAAAATATGATGCATTCAAACGCAGAGCGCTCCAAAATATGATGCATTCAAACGCAGAGCGCTCCAAAATATGAAACATTCAAACGCAGAGCGCTCCAAAATATGAAACATTCAAACGCAGAGCGCGCTCCAAAATATGATGCATTCAAACGCAGAGCGCGCTCCAAAATATGATGCATTCAAACGCAGAGCGCGCTCCAAAATATGATACATTCAAACGCAGAGCGCGTTCCAAAATATGATATTCAAACGCAGAGCGCTCCAAAATATGATGCATTCAAACGCAGAGCGCTCCAAAATATGATACATTCAAACGCAGAGCGCTCCAAAATATGATACATTCAAACGCAGAGCGCGCTCCAAAATATGATATATTCAAACGCAGAGCGCGCTCCAAAATATGATACATTCAACTAGGGGTGGGCGATATGGCAAAAATATCATATTACGATTTTTTTCAGGAAAATCACGATTAACGATTTTATCACGATTCTTTTTATGTTGGTTTATGTTACTATTTTGTGACTTAGCATTACAGCCAATCTAATGTCCATATTTTAAAAACAAAGCCTTAGGTAACAAAAAAAAAAAAAAAAAAATGGCAGACAGGGGCGAAGATAAATATATTTGTCATTATTTTCTTTGTTATTAAATATTAAGATCAAAGATACACATTACACATACACAACTTAATATACAAATTACATAAACAGTGCTTTATGTTTTCAGCTACAGTAGGTGTATTTAACAGTAGCATTGAATAAAGTAATTAAATGAACAAATATGAAAATAAAACAAAACAGACTTCACTGTATAAATTATACATTGATACTTATTAAAGCTACTATTAAAGTTATCAGTCAAGAGCAGTGAGTGATTTTTCTCTTTGCATTTTGTTGTTTTATTCAAATTATCAAAAATTCAAATTATCATAATTTACTCTCTCAAGTTGTTTTAAACTCGAATAAGTTTCTTCTGTTGAAAAAAGTTATTTGGAAGAATGTGGGTAACCAAACAGTTGATATACCCCAGTGACTACCATAGTATATTTTTCTCCTATGGAAGTCAATGGGGACCAGCTATACTGTTTTGATAGCCACATTCTTCAAAATATTAATATTAGAAAAATATTAGAAACTATTAGAAGGAAATTAAAACAGGTTTGGAACAACATTAAAGTGCGTAAATGATGAGAGAATTTTTTTTGGGGGGTGAACTATCCCTTTAAGGACAAGCGGCAGCGTGTTTACTATTGCTACTGTCTCTTTAAGAGCTGCACGCGACGCGTCTAATATACACTCATTTGACAAGCAGATTTTCTCTCAATTTTGTTTATGTAAACCTTGTGTGTATTTAACAGTATAAGCACAATAAGACTCGAAAGATAACTTAGTCCAGTATCAAGGCGCTGGTAGACAGGCTTTTAGTGCATGTGAGCTTCACATGTACGCGCTGAGAAACACACACGTTAGAACAGCGCATCAGCACGCGAATTAAATGTTTAACCGACAAGGCATTAAAGCACATGCAAATTGTGAACTTTTGTGAACTGCAGTCCCGTTCCGCTGCGTTAACATTTTATGTGAATATACGTCGCGTTGTTCAGTATGTTGGGACAGGCGCCAGAACAGATATAATGCACGATTCTACGATATTTCTTCAAAAGCAGATCGTGGAGACATTTTAATCGTCCACGATAAAAAATCGTCATATCGCACACCCCTACATTCAACGCAGAGCGCACTCCAAAATATGATGCATTCAAACGCAGAGCGCTCCAAAATATGATACATTATGGTTACCATATTATACATATCTACGTTTGAGCAGATATCCACAAACGCAGTATAGTAAACACGGGTCTAAATATTATAATATTCACCATATATCTAGCAACAGTTCAACTGCAATGTGAAGTTTATGCAACAGAAAGCACACCCTGTTTATTTTCTTTATTTTACAAAAGCACAATGTTTTGATTTGATTGTAAGTGGACACATACAAAAGTAGAAATATCACATTCTTTTTTCATATTTCTTTTTTCTGTATGACCATAAATGACGGAGTAATTTAAGTTTATTGTGCTACTTTGTGAAAAAAATCCAGCAAAACACTCAATATGAAACATAATATTCACCATAGTATACACTCATACTAGCCTACTTTTATCAGGCTGTGTTTTATTATAGAATATAAAAACATCCTCGTGTCGAACATGTATATACATTTAGCACTGAAAGGTTGCCTACCAGTCTAGTTCACATTTCAACATGTTTCTGTCTATATAGATACATATACATGTACGATATTAGGCTTAGTTCATGTTTTTACTCCAATCTCATTTCATAACATACATTTGAATTTGGCACCACCAGTTTAACATGTCTTACCTTAAAAATCGTCTCATCTTCAAATCGCGTTCTTCAATTCTTCTGAGGTAAATCCAAGGTAAACAGCAGAGCACAGCACAAACACAGTCTTCCAAGCTCGATGAAAAGTAGAGGAGTAAGTTACTGAAGTCTCTGATTCTTTGTTTTGAGGTAATGAGGGCGTTTACAGGTCTGCGTTCGTCCGCGTGGATCATTTGCATGTCAATCGCTCGTGCGCACGTGGGCGTGGTCACGGTCACATTAATGAGGAAGCGTTTGAGAAACTGTACATGCCACTGCTTTCATACGGATTACTTAAACAGAGAATATTTGTTTTTTTATATCATTTGCATACTTTAAAAATAGAGACTCCAAGCGTTGTATAGACGTGCGTTTCAAGTCTGTGTGACAAACATTCGCTGAGTTACAGGTCATTTTCTGTCGCGTTTCAGAATGAGTTTCACATTGAGAGAGACGGCAGAACGTGCATCATGTTTATTTTCTTTGTTTTACGAAAAACACATTTTGTTTTTATTATGAGTGTACACAAATAAAAGACATTTAACAGTTTTGAATGATGTACAACACAAGCATGTAAGATCAAAATCAACAGAGTATTTTGAGTCTCTTTTGCACTGATCTGGAAAAAAAAAACAGCCGGCGCGATAGCCGACCTCAGGGGGTTAAAGGCTCCTGATGTTGTTTGTGAATCTCCTACAACAGGTTTACACTCATATAAGCTCAAAGACACTGTAATGTCCTCATAATCTCCACTGCAGCGTCAGCTCTTTCCTCTCTGTGTCTGAAACGCTTCAATACAGATTCAGTCTCTCTAAGCCCCGCCTCTCTGAGAGCTGCTCTGCTCTGATTGGTCAGAAACCAAACGCTCATTATCATATCTGAATCTCAGCTCGTGATCACAGTGATACGAACAGTAACTCAGATACAGTGTTTGAGGGCGGGGCTAAGAGATGCTGTTCAGCCAATCAAGACCATAGACTGGCATTATGCAAATGACTTACCAACCTACGAATCAGGATCGAGCAGGAAGTGAGACTGGAATCACTTCTTTCTTTTAGGAGACAATAACTCCAGTTATCTGTGAAACTCTGCAGATGTTTTACATTCACAAACAGCTGTATTACACACTGCATGAAAGAGCGCATCTGAACTAGCGGAGCATCTGAACTAGCGGAGCTGAAGTCGTGATGATGATGTGTGTGTTGTTGTCCTGACAGGAAGAACATGGTCCGGCCCTTCGAGGACTCCACGGCTCTGGTGAGATCATGCTTCACACTTGTGTGTGTGTGTGTGTGTGTGTTGGAGCCTGTGTGTGTAACCGTGCTGTGTTTGCTTCCCTCAGGAGTTCTTCTCCAAGAAGTCAGACTGTTCCCTGTTTCTGTTCGGCTCACACAACAAGAAGAGACCCAACAACCTCATATTCGGTGCGTGTGTGTGTGCTGGTGTCCTCCACAGGACGCATGTTCGACTTCCACGTGTGTGTTAATGTGTGCTGGTATCCTCCACAGGACGCATGTTCGACTTCCACGTGTGTGTGTGTGTTAATGTGTGCTGGTGTCCTCCACAGGACGCATGTTCGACTTCCACGTGTGTGTGTGTGTTAATGTGTGCTGGTGTCCTCCACAGGACGCATGTTCGACTTCCACGTGTGTGTGTGTGTGTGTTAATGTGTGCTGGTGTCCTCCACAGGACGCATGTTCGACTTCCACGTGTGTGTGTGTGTTAATGTGTGCTGGTGTCCTCCACAGGACGCATGTTCGACTTCCACGTGTGTGTGTGTGTGTGTTAATGTGTGCTGGTGTCCTCCACAGGACGCATGTTCGACTTCCACGTGCTGGACATGTTTGAGCTGGGCGTCGAGCAGTGTGTGTCTCTGAAGGCCCTGAAGGTGAGCAGTGTGTGTGTGTGTGTGTGTGTGTGTGTGTGTGTGTGTGTGTGTGAGTTGGGAGTGTAACGTGAGCTGTGTGTGCAGAAGGACACGTGTCCCGTGGGAACTAAACCCCTGCTGGTGTTCGCCGGAGAGCTGTTCGACACGGACCGAGAGCACCAGCGCCTGAAGAGCGTCCTGACAGGTGCGATACACACACACACACACACACACTGTTATCTGTGTTCAGCAGATGTTTGAGCAGGACTTCAGGTTTTGTCTCTAATCACTCTTGTGTAGGACTCATGTCTCATGCACGTTATCGCGATAATCAACTTCCTGTGCGCTAAACAGTTTTATCAGCCAATCAGAAGGCAGTATTCAGACCAGGGCTTAAAAACAAGCAGGAGGGCGTTTCCTTTCCGTGAACTTTGGCGCTCGCCGCAACGAACCGAAACTCAGACTCAATAATCTGTAATTATTTAAGTGAAATATTTTTGCTGGTTTCAAAATATAAAGCAGAATTAAAAACACCCACTGTTGACCAATGCTCTGTACAAAATGAAAACCATTAAATAAAATACGGACAAAGACAGAAGTAAGCAGCAAAGCATAAAAAGTCATTTAACTCATCAATTATAAGCCAGATCAAATAAAAATGATTTTAACTTTGATTTAAAATGGATATTGTGGGAGCAGTTCTGATGTGAACTGGTAAACTGAACCGCCGGGTCGCTCCTGGACTTCAGTCTGGGTTCAGGGCAGGGTGTGCAGTGGATAGAAACTTGACTTCACAACTGGACTCACGTGTGTCCAGCTTTAATGCACTGTCCAGTAAAACACACAGATTCTTCAGAAATCGCCCAGTGTTCACAGAGAAACTCCTGTGTGTAAGATAAGATGACCAGCTTAGGGCAGATCCACTTATGCCAACCACCAAAGAGCATCTAAGAGCGTCTGTAGTTTTGGGTCTACAGACTCAACACACACAACATGCTGCACATCACCTGCTCTTCATTATCACTGAAATGTCTTCTTTAGACAGTTACATATATATCCTGGGAAAATGCCAGCGCATTGCCTATGATGATTGACCGCTGAGCGTTTTCACTCACGTTGGATTATAGGCTATTCATCAATATCACACTTGAACAGTCTGTACTAATTTAATCCGTGATTGGTTGACTACCAAATTAAAATATTGAACAGAACGATAAAATAATGTTATTAACCGGTTCGGGGCGCTGGTTGCGCCGGTTCGGGGCGCTGGTTGCGCCGGTTCGGGGCGCTGGTTGCGCCGGTTCGGGGCGCTGGTTGCGCCGGTTCGCTGGTTGCGCCGGTTCAGAGCGCTGGTTGCGCCGGTTCAGGGCGCCGGTTCGCTGTTTGCGCCGGTTCGGGGTGCTGGTTGCGCCGGTTCGGGGCGCGGGTTGCGCCGGTTCGGGGCGCTAGTTGCGCCGGTTCGTGGCGCTGGTTGCGCCGGTTCGGGGCGCTGGTTCAGACAGACGCTGGTGTATCAGTGATGACCCGCAGTGACTCTGCTTCAGCTCAGATGGCGTTATGAAGCGAGGCTCGAGACATGGACTGCATTAGATGTGGTTGTTTTTAATCATCATCACGAGGACTGAGTTGCAGTGAGGTGTTCTCATGACACGAGCTGAACTCTTCACTCACACTTGCATGCAGTTTACAGTACTCTGATTATTCTCTGAGAACTGCAGACAGTCGTGTTTCTGCTCACTGTTATAATCCACTGACATCAGAAACAAACATTTCTACGGACGAGTTGTATTTTTCATGTACATTTTGATGTTTTCAACTGTAAATATGTGGCATTATATTGATGTGGTGTAACATTAACATGAGCTCAGTGTCTTCAGCAGCTGAAAGTGTGAGTCCTCCTTTAGCGCCGTTTATGATAAATCAGTATATGCCACATTTCACTGCAGTCTTAATCACAGCAATCTGGTTGAAGTATTACTGTTTATTTACACGAGGTGAAGTTTAATCGCTACATTTTACTAGGGCTGGACCCGAATATTCGAATATTCGTTCGGTGGGTTGGTATTCGATTTGAAAATTTGACATTCGAATATTCTTTTTTTCTTTCTTTTTTTTTTTTTTGCACACCTGGGATCCCCCGCGAAACGGTTCTCATTCGCGCTTGAATAAGGCCGGCGACACACTGGCTGTGTGGCGTGAGCGTCTCAGCTGCGTGGTGTGTCCGTTTTTATTTCTGCTCCCATGTTAACAGGTTGAAGTTTGCACACTGCCTGCGTGAGACACGCGTCTCAAGGCGCGGCTCGAGCCACGCAGAAAACGCGTGCATGCTAGAAATACTGGCTAGCGCAGAACAGCGGAGTTTGTATGGACCGAAGTGCATGCCTGAGCTTGTGTTTTGGGTTAAGCTGCGTTGCTTTGACATTGTGGAAAATAGAATAATAGAAACAAAATGTATTAGTCTTTTTACCCGTTATTATCAATCTAAATTAATCTCGTTTTTAATTTAATTTAATTTGTTTTTTCTTTATTTAAATTTGGTTTTTCTTTATTTAAATTTCGTTTTTTCTTTATTTAAATTTCGTTTTTCTTTATTTAAATTTAG
>CM038638.1:602500-645000 GCA_021554675.1 Leuciscus idus | reverse complement strand
GTTTGTTATTGTTTACGTCCTTGAAATGGTCTATATATCTAGAATGTACATTTCCTGAAGAAAATGTGAGTGCTTGCAGTTTTAATGCTGTGGTGTAATCAGGAACAGGCTGAAGACTCAGAAGATGAAATCCAAACAACACTTTAATAGTAACGCTCAAAAATCAGGTAAAAGGCAGGGAAACTCACGTTAACACAGTGTAGGTTTTACGGTGACTGGACAAGGAGTGCAGGAGAAGGAACAACTTAACTAGTGAATACAACAAGGATAATTACTAAACACAGCTGATTCACATGAACTAATAATGATGGTAACCAAGGAGACGAAAGAATGGCGGGAAACTGAACAAAGAAACACGTGACAGATGAAAACACACTGAAAGTCTATGAACTAAACTGAACGTGACATAATGCCTCTCCCGGCAAGGCGCGTCCTCGCGCCGTAGAAGAGTGCTGACAGATGGAGAGATGGTGGAGGTTTAGAAGGACGTGGCGACGGGCTGTGGAAAGGGGCAGGCAGACAGACAGATGATAACCAGGGAGGAGCAGGAGGAAGCATCCATGGTGGAGAAGATGGAAAGAGTTGCCATGTGGATGCGACCCAGAGCTCAGCCATACCGATGGCCCAAGGCGGAGTCGATGGCGGGAAGAGCCATGATGGTGAGAGGAGCCATGATGGTGATGATATCTGGTGAACGACCTTCGTTCCCGGATGTCAAATGTTGAATTTTCTGTCGATTTTGAACCACTGAATTAGTGGAATTAGTGGAAGAAATAAAATGGACAGAAAATTGCCTGTCTAATATTATAGTTTGTATTTTTAAACAGAATTAAGATTTTGGAAGTGAAATATGAAAGGTGAATATGGATTATTGAATTTTTAAAAATGAAAACATGTGTGAAATGTTTTGAATTGAAATATTCACAGCTTAAATATACAACCATGTTGAATTTCAGCCCAAAAAAATGCAAGCCCTAAAAATACAATCCATTAAAATCCAAGCAGGGTTAATGCAATGCATATTTTTTCAAGTAGTGCAATTCAACAGGCTTTTTTGTTTCAAAAACATTTGTCATTATTTTACTTCTATATATATTTTCTTAGTTTTGTTATCCTTACGTTATTGTCAATCTGTAATTTACCTATTTCATATTTAGTGATTGTATCTTTTGTATATTTTTACAGTTTCACAGTTGAATCATAAACTCGAGGTGTCCAGCGAGTTTTTTTGAGTCACTGTTTAACTTACTGGATAGTTAGATGCCAGAGAAATCTAATAAGGCCAGTACACCGCATCTATTCAGGCAAGACGTCTAACCGCCCCGCACCATCATATTTAAACTGTTGGACTATACCGATAGACAAGCTATCGTCTAAGGGGCGATATCGTCAAATACGGCAGCGAAACCTTTCATTTCTTTACTCAAGCCAGCCCAGTCTGCGTTGTCTGAGCTGCGTGTACACGGTGGGGAGGCCGGCACAGGCAAGAACCTGGCCATTCCAGTTGATGCCAAGGATGTGGCGGAGACATCGCATGTGGTAACTGTTCAGCTTCTGCTCTTGCTTGGCATATGTTGTCCAGGATTCACTCCCATACAGGAGGGTGCTGACTATGCAGGCTTTGTACACTGCCATCTTGGTTTGAGTGGTCAGCTTGGGGTTCTCCCAGATGTGAGTGGTCAGTCGTCCTAGGGTTGTTGCGCCCTTTCCGATGTGTTTGTTGATTTCTGCATTTAAGGACAGGTTGTCGCTAATGGTGGAACCAAGGTAGGTGAACTGGTGGACCACTTCAAGTTCGTAGTTGTCGATGGTGATTACAGGTGGTGTGCCCACATCTTGGCCCATCACGTTGGTCTTCTTCAGGCTGATGGTCAAGTCAAGTCAAGTTTATTTGTATAGCGCTTTTCACAATGCAGATTGTATCAAAGCAGCTTCACAGTATTAAATTAAAATAATACAACAAAGTTTGTTTCAAGAGGAATTTATTGATTGATAAAATTAAATTAAATATCCCCAAAATATCCCCATGGTTAGACCGAAGTCTTTGCAGGCCTGGGAGAATCTGTCCATCAGACACTGTAGATCTTGTTCAGTGTGAGAGGTGACTGCTGCGTCATCGGCAAAGACCATATCTCTAATGATGATCTAACGCTCCTTGGTTTTTGCTCTGAGACTTGCGATGTTGTAGAGTCTGCCGTCTGATCTTGTGTGCATGTACACCCCTTCGGTTGAATTCCCGAAAGCCTGTTTCAGAAGAAGGGAGAAGAGGATGCCAAAGAGGGTTGGAGCAAGTACACAGCCTTGCTTCACGCCTCTTTTGATGTCAAATGGTTCGGACATGCTGCCATCGTACTGGATGGTTGCCTTCATACCGTCGTGAAAAGATCTGATCATGCTGTGAGGCTTCGGGAGTATCCGATCTTCAGGAAGATGTTGGAGAGCCCATCCCGGCTAACCAGGTCGAAGGCCTTAGTCAAGCCTAAGAAGGCGACGTAGAGGGGCTTCTGCTGTTCCCTGCTCCTCTCCTGTAGTTGGCGAAGAAGAAGATCATGTCCACTGTAGAACATTATGCTCGAAAGCCACAATGGGACTCGGGGTAGACGCGTTCTGCCAGCTGCTGAAGACGCACTAACAGCACTCTTGCATACAGTTTGCCCACAATGCTCAAGAGGGAAATGCCTCTGTAGTTGTTGCAGTCCCTCCTGTTGCCTTTGTTCTTGTACAGGGGGACGATCTTGGCGTCTCTCATGTCTTGTGGAACACCACCTTCACTCCAACACTGACAAAGGATGTTAAATAGTGGCTGCAAAAGGATGGTCTTGCAGTGCCTGATCAGGTCTGGGGGGATGCCATCATTCCCAGGGGCTTTGCCGCAGGCTAAGCTGTTGATAGCCTTGCTGAGTTCTGCCAGTGTTGGTTCAGCGTCTAACTCCTCCATGGTGGGCAGAGGATCGATGACGTCCAGTGCTGAGGTGACAACAATGTTCTCTCTAGAGTAGAGCTCTGAATAGTGTTCCACCCATCTCTCTATCTGCTTGGTTTTGTCTGTGATTACCTTTCCGCAGCTGTTTTTCAGGTGTGCAGTTTTGCTCTAAATTGGTCCAAGAGCTTTCTTGATGCCCCCGTCTATGCCCCTGATGTTACCTGTTGCTGCTGCATTCTGAATGTCATGACTGCGCTCCCGCCAGTACTCATTTGCGCATCTTCTTGCTGTCTGCTGTACTTTGCTCCTGGCTGATCTGAGTGCTTGAAGGGTTTTCCCACCTGGTGAGCGCTTGTATTCAGCAAGGGCAGCACACTTTGCTTCAATAACAGGGGTCAACTCCACAGACTTGGCATCAAACCAGTCACGGTTCTTGAAGGTCTTTCTCCAATAGGTAGCAAGAGATGATTTATGAATTGCCTCACGCAGGTGGTTCCATGACGCAGAAGCGGTGTTACATGGGTAGCCTTCAGACAGAGCATCCTCAAGAGACTTTGTGAATTCCTTGAGCTTCTCTGGATGTTGCATCTTAGTCGTGTCAATGCGTGGCTTCCCTTCTTGTTTGGAGCGGTGGACTTTCTTTGGCAGCAGCTTGATCTTGCAGCATACCAGTGAGTGATCAGAGTCGCAGTAAGCTCTGTGGTATGAGCAGGCGAGAAGCACATACTTGAGGCTTGTACGTCTGACGATGAACATGTGGAGCTAGGGCCAGTGCTTGGATTGAGGGTACACATCATCATCGACATGACACTATGTGTTGTGGCTTCATCTGGAAATGGGAGTTGGTCATGCAGAGGCCATGATAAGAGCAAAGCTTCGTTTATTTTTGTTTATCTTGCCAACTCCAAAGGAACCCAAGCAGGAAGGCCAAGAGCTATGGTGTGCACCTACTCTGGCGTTGAAGTCACCAAGGAGGATGAGGTGTTCACTGCTGTGGATGTTCTTGATGGCGTCATTCAGGTTGGTGTAGAACTCGTCTTTTGCCTCAGGTGTGGAGGTCAAGGTTGGGGCATAGGCGCTGATGAGTGTAACTGGACCCTCAAAGGTATGGAGGCGGAGTGTCAGCAGGCATTCTGATCCCTTGTTACCTGGCTCAACCATCTCCAGCAAGGTGTTCCTCACTGCAAACCCTACTCCGTGCTCTCTGCGGTCCTCAGCACTCTTTCCTTGCCAGAAGGTGTAACCCTTCTCCTTCAAAGATCCCGATTCAGCCAGGTGTGTTTCTTGCAGAGCGGCTATATCTACCTTTAGTCTCAGTAGCTCGTTGTTAATGACCGCTGTCTTTCTTACGTCACTGATGTTCAGGAGGTCGTCTAGTCCAGTTGTCATGGTGCGGACGTTCCAGCATCCCAGATTAAGAGCTGGTCTCTTCTTGTTGTTTTTTCTTGGTGTGTTATTGCAATTTGTAAAGTGTGTAAATACAAAAGACAGTTGTATAGATGTGGTTTGGAAATAACAAAGATAAAAATTAGTAGACATAATCACAATAACTCTTCACAATTGGCAAGAAACAATCAGATTCTTAAAGTATATAACAGATACACTCGGAATTCAGTCATTTCTCCTCTTCCCTGCCACACTCAAGGTCATTCATGCAGGGAGACAAAACCTCTTTCCATCGCTGTTGGAGGCTGAGCAGTATCTCAGTGTCTTCACGGCCCGGGCACGACACCGATATAGCGTATTTGGGACTGCCTCCTCAACTGAACCGCTGTGCTGATATGGATATGGAGCAGTCTGTTACTGAGTAGAGAGAAACTACACAGCGAACATACTGTATATGCTGTTTTAGGCCATTTATTTTATTTTTTTTATTTACTTTTTTTTTTTTTTTGCTCTGGCCACAAAATATGTTGTTACTGATGTAGGTTCCCCTTTATTTTATTTTATTTTTAGGCTATTAAACCCCTGAGCAGGCTGAGTTTTTATGTGGAATTTTGTTACATGATTTATTTTTTAAATATTTTTTATTACAATCATAAATCCTTCCCCACTTTAGTTATAATAATTTCTACTCAGTAGTGGTTGGGATCACACTGCAACTGAGCACTCACGGCTCTTCTAAACCAGTGTTGTTTTTGGCAGCCCTTTTAGTTTTAGTCTTAGTCTTTTGGACGAAAATGCTTTTTAGTTTTAGTCACATTTTAGTCACTTATAAACTTGATAGTTTTAGTCAACGAAAACACAAAAAGGTTTTAGTCAGTTTTAGTAAAAAAAAAAAAAAAAGTAGTCTTTAACAAATTAATTTAGGATAAAAAGTATTGGAAATGGGCTTAGGTTTGACAGGTTGTAGCAAGTGTTGCAATTCGAGTGTTGTAACTCAATTCAATTTGAGCTACTACAACATTACACACAGATGAAGTGGTAACAGTGGAATCACTGTTTTACTCCAAAAAAGCCAGAATAAAAACATTCTTACTTTGGCAATTGTGGCTTTATTATATAATTAGTCAAATAATAATTTGTTATAATTTATGTTATAATCAAAGTTATATAATAATTATATATTACTTTGTACCAATTAGCCTACTAAACAAATGCTCGGACACACTCGGTCTCTCTCGCGCACTGTCGCTTGCTCGCGCAGTTCGTTTCCCTTTTGTCCAGTCCGGCGCCTCATATCGAAGATGTGTTGCGAGTGACTAGCCGCAGCCGAAGGTGTGTTGTTGTTGTGTGGAATCTGGTGCACGGCATGGCGGCAGCCGGGTGGTGGGCGTACCCAAAACAAGGATAGGAAGCGGCAGCATTGCTGATACTTTTTTAGCTCTAAACAGACAGATTTCACGCAAAATAGGCAGAAATGACATGCATTGTGAACGTCAGACTTATAATCATTTTCGTTCCGTCTCGTCTCGTCAACGAAAACTCGAAAACGTCTCGTCATGTTTTAGTCACCTTAGAGCCATTTTTAGCTAGTCATCGTCGCGTTATCATCATAAAAAAAAGGTGCGTCAACGAAATAATTTCGTTATCGTCATCGTTGACGAAAACAACATTGTTCTAAACTGCAGTTTTACGCTAGCCAGAAGGTTCGTAATATCCTTGCGGCCTGCAAAGTGTATGTACATAGTTTGGTTTATGTTCATCTGTGTTCTGCTCGTGGGAGCAACTGACTTAAATGTACAATTTGTTTTAAATGGTTTTCGAGTTCTGGGCTTCTCTACGCTCCTTTTGTCTTTCTATCTGTATGTGATATCTCTGCTCTTAACATTTTTAGTTGCAATGTATGGGGGTTAAACTCACCGGTAAAGAGCACTCATTGTTTGGAATTTTTGCTGCTCCAAGTTCACCGCTTTCAAAATCAAAATTATAAGACGTTGGCATGTTCATGTGCTCTTAATAAATCTAAGGGTGTCTTAATTCTACATAAGAGATCATTAAATTTGTCTGTGGATACAATGGGAAGAGATGATTGTGGTTGGTTTGTATATGCAGCCATTAGGATTAATCATACCAAAGTTCTCTTCACATCTATATATGTACCAAACGTATGTGACCACCAATTTATTGACAATATTTCTGGAACCTTGAATAATTTAAATGATTATCAAATTATTCTAGATGCAGACTTCAATGCTTGTGTCCACCTAGAGTTAGACCGCTCCTCCGCTGACCCCACTGTGGCAACACCATCTTCAGTAGCTCTTAATAGTTTAATTGCAGAGCTTAATCTAGCAGACCCATTGCATATTAATAATGGTCATACTAAATCATATACATTTTATTCCACCCATCACAAGTCATTTTCAAGGATCGATTATATTTTGGTTGATCCCTCTTTGGTCCAACACATCAGCATTGATATTTTGCCTATTTTGATTTCAGATCATTCACCTGTCACTTGTAATATTGCAATAGGTGTCAATTTCTCTAAAGCTTTAATAATACACTATTATATTACACCTCATTCTTAGATCAACTTAGACAAGAACAAATCATTTTTCTGGTGATTAATTCTCAAGTCAAGTCACCTCCATTTATATAGCGCTTTTAACAATATAGATTGTTTAAAGCAGCTTTACAGTGATAATAGGAAATTACAGTAACAGAGTTTGTTTAGGCTTTACAGCAGCAGGTTTATAGATGGATCTTTTTGTAAAGTTGAAAAGGGTTGCCTATTTAGTCAAGAGCAGTGAGTAATTTCTTTGTCCTTTTGATTGATTAACATTAAAACACAGCAGCAGGTTTATTAGACTGCTGTCCCTTTAAGACTGAAACCACGGACCCTATTTGAATATATTGTCTACGTTCACTTGAGATATAACCAACTTTTGTTTACTAGGATACTCGCCAAGACAGGCGTTTTTACATAATTTTGTGTGAATTCGTCCGTACAAGCGCAAGACGTGAAAGACACTTCAATTCAGTATTCACGCGCTGAGACGCTGGTTTTCAGGGCACGCGATTTGGATGTTTGTGTTCATGGAACTTTTTGACCTGCAAACGTCCTGTAATAATGTAATAATAACCAATCGTTATACATACATCAGGTAACAGTTCATGTTTTACTTATATATACAATTTAGTTTTAATCCAAATAACACGTGCTGAGTGAACGATCAGCGATCAAGAGCATTCAACAGAAGTGCTCTCTCTCTCTTGTCAGTAAACGTTAATAATAAGCTACATGCCTCGTTTTACTTTCTTTGACATTGACATCCGACTGAACTACAAACTTTCCACTGACGTCTGTTTAAAGGGATACACTAGACCAGCTCGATTATCAGCAGATTATCAACATCCCTCTCAACCAGTTTCACAAAAGTGTCAATTGGAGCACTTGATGTTGGAGGGCAAAAGGTGCTTTTTGTTTTGAAAGGATTATAAATTCTTGGCGTTACGGGAGTAGTCGGATTCTTGTCAAAGATGTATCTCAGTTTTAAAGAACGGAAGAATTTGAACAGTTCAGAACTAACAGAACTAACCACGTGTAACCACAGCAGCATAGGAGCTCCACATCCAGCATCTTCACCTCCATGATCGTCTGAGACCAGCCCCCCAGACAGCTGCTGCAACAAGCGTTTGCATAACCAAAGAATTTCTGCACAAACTGTCAGAAACCGTCTCAGGGAAGCTCATCTGCATGCTCGTCGTCCTCATCGGGGTCTCGACCTGACTGCAGCTCGTCGTCGTAACCGACTTGAGTGGGCAAATGCTCACATTCGATGGCGTCTGGCACTTTTCACTGTACAGGGCAGATGGCAGACAGCGTGTATGGTGTCGTGTGGGTGAGCGGTTTGCTGATGTCAGCATTGTGGATTGAGTGGCCCATGGTGGCGGTGGGGTTATGGTATGGGCGGGCGTATGTTATGGACAACGAACACAGGTGCATTTTATTGATGACATTTTGAATGCACAGAGATACAGTGATGAGATCCTGAAGCCCATTGTTGTGCCATTCATCCATGACCATCACCTCATGTTGCAGCATGATAATGCACAGCCCCATGTTGCAAGGATCTGTATACAATTCCTGGAAGCTGAAAACATCCCAGTTCTTGCATGGCCAGCACACTCACCGGACATGTCACCCATTGAGCATGTTTGGGATGCTCTGGATCGGCGTATACGACAGCGTGTTCCAGGTCCAGCCAATATCCAGCAACTTCGCACAGCCATTGAAGAGGAGTGCCAACATTCTACAGGCCACAATCAACAACCTGATCAACTCTATGTGAAGGAGATGTGTTGCACTGCGTGAGGCAAATGGTGGTCACACCAGATACTGACTGGTTTTCAGACCAGAGCTTTAAAGTGTCCTTTTATTGTGGCCAGCCTAAGGCACACCTGTGCAATAATCCTACGGTCTAATCAGCATCTTGATATGCCACACCTGTGAGGTGGATGGATTATCTCGGCACAGGAGAAGTGCTCACTAACACAGATTTAGACAAATTTGTGAACAATATTTGAGAGAAATAGGCCTTTTGTGTACATAGAAAAAGTCTTAGATCTTTGAGTTCAGCTCATGAAAAATGGATGCAAAAACAAAAGTGTTGCGTTTATAAAAAATTTCAGTGTAATAACTTGAAAAGCATCACTGAAATTCCTTAAGCTGGACTATGATGCTATTTTCTTCTGGAAACAAACTTTTTTGCACTATTTTCCTGTTATCTCTGTAAAGCTGCTTTGAAACACTAAAAGCGCTATATAAATAAATGTGACTTGACTTGACTTGATTATAGGGTAGTTGTGTACACACATATTGCCAACACACATTTATGTTCAAACACCATGTAAAAGTGAATTTTGCATAATAGGTGCCCTTTAAAAAAATTAAATGACATGAAATGACATGTATCCTCCTGAGACCCTGCGTCCTCATATGAGGACATTACATTTTTGCCTCTTGACACAATGATAGTCAAATTTGTAAATCTTAGACATGTTGGCCACATTTAGGGACACTGCCCACACCATCTTGTGGTGATATCACAACATTACACCAATGTCAGTGAGAAGAAAATGACCCTAACCCTAACCCTAACACTACTACACCAGTTCCCGAAAGAAAAATGACCCAGGTAAAAAAATCAATTCAAATTATATGAATGAAACAAATGTATTTATGTACAATACTATCTCTATCATCATATGGGGATTAAATTTTGACATATTTTAGTAATAGTAGCACTCTAGGACATCAGTAAATGTGAAGCACTCGTTTGAGGACATTGGGACTATATTACGTTATCCCCTTAACTGTCACCGTCCCACCTGGGACGTTTGCCCATATATATTTAGAACAATAATATCTTAGTAAAAACCTAAAGTAATATTGACAAACTATATATCATTTGAAAGCTTACAATCTCTAGTTTTCATATTTGGTGGCTGTTTTTAAAAAAAATAAATTACAGAAGAGCAGTAATTTATCAATTTGCAACAAGAATATTTCATATTCATTAGGCGTGTTTAGGCCTTTATTTTGAAATAGAAATAAACATGAAAAATCATGAAAGATTGGTAGAAACCTCAGTTTGTTTTCATGCCAAAGAGTTCAAAAGATAACACTAATTAAATGTTATGAGAAAAAAATGTCTAAAAATGTTTAGAATATGAAGAAAAATATTATGGATTCTCGATTTGTGATGCGGCAGCAAGCTATAACGCACATGTGTGCTCTTTTTATGTTTATTAGAGGTTGAAATCAAATCAAATACTGCCAAAACACCCATACTATTTCTGAATAGGATGTATACTTAATAAATTGTATGAAATTATGGAAAGACATGGTTCAGATCACTCAGAACATATGAAAATGGAGACGCCCTTATATGGTCAGTAAGGAAGCTGGCTGTCCATCTAGTGAAAAAGTTTGGTACTGCGCCCAAATAAAATCTTACTGAAAGCTAATTTTTTGAGATATCAACCTGAGATTTGGAACACAACTTGTTTAGATCTTTGGCTTTAATTTTCTAGCAGTTTTAGAGTAAAATATATTTTATAATATATATATTTTATATAAAATATAAATAATGATATTTTTACATTCTATATTTTCATAAACTCAAACTTATATAACTTCTTTTCTGTTTCACTTTCACAATTTATTTCACTTCTACAATAATCTGGCAAATGTCTTCTTAAAAACAAGACCAACCATATGTCTATATTCCAAAGCATTCTTGAATTACAACCATTTAAGTTTATTTTTTGATTGCACTATGTCCTCACATGAGGACATCATATGGTAAATCATAGACCCACTGTCCTCACATGAGGACATCATTTTCTGCAAAAACTACTTCCTGTACAAAAACAAATTTTAGTTATTATACTTATTAGGTCCTACTTATCCCAAATAGCAAGAACAATTTTAAAATGCACACCAGGCAAACTCTCGGGTCTCAGGAGGGTATAGGCAAAAACCATGGGATTTTATTTTTCATTCACCAATTAATATTTAGGTTTCAGGTTTTCTTTTGACCAAAATTTGTATAAAGATGATTCTCAAGATATAACAGAATTAATTGATACACCATTTTACTTTATGCAATATCTGGGTTAAATTACCATAACTGAATATGCCCATTCAATACAATGTACACTGTATCTAATTTGCATATTAATGTATTCTTGGGGCAACATAATGAAAAAATAAGTGCAAAATCGGGAGTAATAATTGGCAACATTTTAATAATTATATCTAATATTTCATAGGAATATTGATATATAATTTCTTTCCCTATTCACTTGTTGTGTCTCCCAAAATGCTTGATAAACATGATTTAAGTCCTGGTGTCCTCTACTGGGGACATGTATGAAATCAATGCCCTGTTTTCATATTTCCATAAGAGTGCTACATTTAATCACTAAACTAATGTCAGTTATTTTTAAAGACCAAGAAATAGTAGTTTTTATGGTGAAACCTTCAAATATTTGGTATCTCTGAAAAGCCCTGAATGTGCTCTTTACAGGACACCCAGAGTAATAACTGGTATGGTGTCAGAGAAATTCCCTAAAATAATGTCCACTACAGAGGACAAAAGTCTATTCCTGGGTCCCATTTATACGTGCGATTTAATTCCCTAACAGTGTGAAGGCCAGTATAAATTATTTTATGAACTGGTCAGAGCTCATTTTCCTCGCATGTGTCGAGCGTCAGCGTGAGTGTGTGTGTGCAGCACTTCAACAACACTAGAGCGCGCGCGCGTGCCGCGGACAGTGACGTAGACTGATGCAGTCCAGCTGCAGGAGTTACTGGAGTCTCTGTCTTATTCCGTGTGCTTATACACACACTCCTAGTGTGGTGCTGCAGCTGATTATTTCAATGATCATTCCGTCCATCTCTGTGAATAATGCACAGGTACAGGACGAGTGACCGCGGCCAGATGCAGCTGTTGCGTGCGCGTGTCCGTGCAGAACAGATGTGCCTCATCAAGACTTCTCCAGGAGGAGACTTCATCTGATCCGCTCTCGGGCGCTGGGTCTGTCTGTAGCCCCGCCTCCTGCAGCTCAACTGTATTTATAGCTTATTGCACCAGTGTAACAGTCATCAGCGCAGTGTATCTGCATTCACAGCGGACTCAGAGGAGATCCACACACGATCAGCATGACTGAGACTCACTCCGACTCCGAGCCACACACGATCAGCATGACTGAGACTGCCGCCGACTGCGAGCCGACTCGTGCCGCGCCCGCGCCGGAGGAGCAGCAGCAGGAGAACGGCGGCTGTAGGGTCTCCGAGAGCGAGGACAAGGCGCCGGCGGAGTTCGAGCCCCCGGAGGGCGGCTGGGGGTGGGTGGTGATGCTGGCCTCCATGTGGTGCAACGGCTCGGTGTTCGGCATCCAGAACGCCTTCGGTATCATGTTCGTGGCGCTGCTGAAAGAGTTCGGCTCCGGGAAGGAAGAGGACGACGACCTCCGCTTCAGAACAGGTAACAGCCATTTCCGTGATCGACAGCGCGAGCGCGAGCGGGGCGCGTGCGGATTCAGAAGCGTTCCTCCACGTGTCCGTGAAGGGGCTCGAGCACGCGTCACCGTGCACTTCTCCTGACTCACTGTAATGATCAGCAGCGAGCCTGAGACTGAGAGAAGTGTGTGTCACACACTCCTACAGCTCTGTCTGCTTCACACACACACACAGTCAGACCGAAAGCGCAGTGTTTGAAACACACCAGGGATAGTTGTCACACTTTTACTACAGTGAATGTTTCTCAGTGCGAGTTTGTTTATTAAAGTTAGTTCAGTTTTTTGGCTAGACTTTATTTGGTAACACTTTTTTTACAGTGTCCTTGTTCCATATGTTACATGCACTTACCATAGTTGGCCTAATAACATTAAATTATGCATTATTACATGCAAACTAAACCTCAACCAAATCCCAATCCCACCCTAATATATAGAATTACACTGTAACAGTGACACCTTAAAATAAAATGTAACCCTTGTACCATTCAAATAAGTACTGAGAAGGCTAATATTAATTAACTACATGTACTTACTATAGGGTTAGTGTTTGTTTTAGGTTAATTACTTGTAAATATACAATTACTATTGTAAGTACATGTAGCACACACCCCTACAAAATCGTAGACTAGGAAGAATACACTGTTTATTAAACGCACACAATGTGAAAACATGTAAAACAGAAGGCCTAAATGGAGATCCGCCATTAAACTGTCTATTATAGGCTTATCAGTAAAGCATTGTGAAGCTCAAAACAACCCATGAAACTCATAATGTTAAATCATAGTTTTGGCCAACAGAAACAAACCCTGAAAACTTGGTCTGACTTGAGTTTGTTGTGAGACAACTATTCATTACAAATGTGCCTTCATGTATTAATGTATGTCAGTTCTTTTATAAAAACACTGCAAACTCATGATAATATTGGTGTTTAAGTTCAACCAGTTTAGTTTTAGATCCACTGGCAGAGAAACTTTGAGTGTGTGACCTATAAAACACCAGTCCTGCGCTGAACGATCAGAGAACTGGCGATCGCTGTCGAGTTTCTGTTATTTTAGTGTAATTGTTCTGTTATTGAGCTGAATGTAGTGAAATGAGTCAGAACCGGTGATCGCTGCCGAGTTTCTGTTATTATAGTGTTATTGTTCGGTTATTGAGCTGAGTGTAGTGAAATGAGTCAGTTTTTGCACATCAAACTGGTTCAGGATGATGTGCTTTGTTTGATCCGTTTGACTGATCATGGCAGAAGACATTGACATTGACTTTTCTCACTGGCTTCACATCAGTGTGTTTCTGTCAATGATTGATTTCCCCTGTAGATGATCACTCATTTACTGCCTCTCAGCAGAGCTACAGCTAAAGCACAGATATGATCAGTTCTCAGTGTTGTTGGAAGGACAGTCTTTAAAGCGTGTGCTGTGTGATAGTTAACAGATGTTATATTATACCCTACAGATGCACATATAGGGATGTTGTCATGTGTTTATAGCAGTTCTGTGCCATCACAGACTGTCAGATGATCCTGTACGAGTGTGTTTGAGACGCATGAGTGCTGCAGTGATGAAGCTCATCTTCATCTGAACGCTTCTTACGCTCTCGACAGCTCAGCACAAACTGAGGATGATCTGATCCTCATACGACTCTCGCTGTGACGCTTCTCTTCGTCGCACAGCTGAAGTGTGTTACGGTCATTAACTCAACGACAGGGTTCATTCAGCTGAGAACCGCTGAGATCTGCGGACAGGAGTTTCGTCAGTCATACGGTCGTCTCAAGGTGCCGTTAAAGATGTCCTGCGTAATGCCTGGTGAAGATTGCATCATCAGCGCCAGCTGTCGCTCGTCGCTCCACACACTCATGCCAGCGCCGGTCAGAAGTCAGAGGTCATGGTCCACATCTGCCGTCTGACACAACGGCTCCACACAATCTCACAAACCATAAAAATACTGTTTGTACAAACTGTACGTTCATCATCTCTCAGGCAGATTTAGGATTGGGTTTAGGGATAGTTCCATGTTATTAAGCACAATTTATAGTAATTACTATATTAACTACATGTAACGTATGAGAATGAGACACTGTAAAATAAAGTGTGACCGGTTAGGTTCAGCGTTAGTATGTAGTTATTACACAGTTATTGTAGTTACTGTAATAAATACAGATGGGGAACAGGACTAAAATAAAGTGCTCCTCTTAAACATTATGTGAACGTTACTTCGGAATGATCTCTGAACGTTCTTAAACTAATATTAAATGAAACATTTCATGAGCGGTGTATAAATAATGCTTTTGTGCTAATGATTTGAGAACATTATTAAAGACCAGATAAATATTCTATTGATGTTACTGGAAGAGCGTTTGTTCATAACTTTGAGAGAATCTTGACAGAATGTTCCCTGTTAGTGGCAAATCTCAGCCGTGCGATTGCTTGTACTGTCGCAAGATGTAATGCCCAGCTCTAAGGGCCCTATCTCGCACCCAGCGCAATAGACTTTGTACACCGTGCACAAACTTTTCCCTCCACAGACGCACGTCGGTAAATTAGGGAATGAACTTGCACTCCCGGGGGCGGTTCAGCGCAAAGAGGAGGCGTGTTCCGGCGCAAACGTTCCCTGGTGCTATTAAGCAGTTTCAGAAAACAATTCCGCCACTGACCAGGAGAAACCTCGTCTAAAGTCAGTGGTGCGTTATTCAGGACGCATGCTTGGCCATAATGTAGCGTGTGCACAACACACACACACTTTGCTTCTCTCATCTACACAGACGCAGCAGTTCACACTTTTGCAAACCATACATTATTACAAGGAAAAATATTCCACACGAGGGAAATCATTGTTGTGTCCATGAAGATGTGAAAAAATAGGCATCTAGCTTACACATTTACCCAAATTATCATACGCCTGTTTAACCGAAGCTAATTTGTGTGTGTTTCTCCATCCCCAATGTCACTTCTCTGTGTTTTACGGCCCTGATGAGAACGTCGGTCTCCTCGGCTGTGAACCGCTCCTGGCGTGCGTCTGGCAAATCCGGCGTTATAATAGCAATCCACCATGGAACAAGTGCGCCTGCTCTTAAATTGAATGTGAGATGTCGCTCTGATTGGTTTATTTCACGTTACGCCCAAACCACACCTATGAGTAATGAAGCTACTTCAGACCAACACATTTTTGATTTGCGAGATCCGCCCACAAAGTTACTTGTGTTTCGCGTTTGATACTTGCGTTTCAGATCGTTAAAATAGGGCTCTAAGTGTGAATATAAGATATTAGGATATCATCTGTGAAAAGCACTGTCTATATAACTTTGACTTGACTAGTTCCACTGACATGCCTGAATGTTCAGAGTGTCAAACTAGTGACCAGCCAGAAGACCTTAGCAACCCCCATAGCAACCACTCAGAGCAAGTCTGTTAGCGTTTGTCTGTCTTGCGAGTGTTTCCGGACTGTGCATGTCTAGCTTTTCCTGTCCACATGTTCAATGATCCTGATGTTCACAGACCCTGTTATGAGTGTCTCTGGTGGGGTTTGGTGTAATGATGTTAAACGTGCACGTCTGTATCCTCCGTCTCCCTGATGTCTGTCTCACACAGAGACACTGAGTTACGCAGGAGGCTCATTAGAGAGAGAGGAACGTGTGACGCGCCAGGAGGAGCAAGACAGACTCAGACTAAAGGCCCTGATATACTCACAGCGAACTTACACTCGTTCTTAGTTTAGGGGTAAAACCCATGAGCGATATACTGTGATCGAACATCAGACACTGCACACACTGCTGAGAGCGACGGTTAGATGAGTGTGTAAATCTGTACTGCGCTCTTTCCTCTCAATGAATAAACACACGACAAAACTGAGGAAACGGAAAGCATTTTTTAATAAAGCATAAAAAAGCATCTGATCATAGCAATGTGGGAATGCTTCAGCACTCTAGTAAAGTCACGTCACGTTTATATTATAGCACTTTATACAATAGATTGCTTAAAAATAAGCAGCTTTACCGTGTTAAACATAACAAACAGGGTCAGTGTCTCGTTTCATCAGAAGTACAACTTCATTTTCTACTATAGCAGCTCTCCAGTGCGTTCATGTTTGTGTTCGCTCGCAGACGTCTGAGCTCGACCGAAGATGTCCACGTGAAAGAAGGCGGAGCCTCAGAGCCACACCCACTATTGCGTAATCGCCACGGACCAATGAGAGTACAAAAGAATTATAGCAGCCGGAGAGAACTTTTCCAGAAAACAGCTTTGCCGAGCTATTTCCAACTCCCAAAACAAACTGCATTTCAGCCTGATTCTGTTCACAATGACGTCACATCAGTTTGTTCTTCAATTTCTCTTGAAGTATATCAGGGCCGTAACTAGTGCTGGTCATGATTAGTTCTTATTCATATTATATGCAAATAATTTACAACAAGTATGCATAATCATATGAAGTGTGTTATGTAGCTGTTTGTGCATGTAAAATATCTGCTGAGTCACGAAGCTCAAAGTGTCAAACTTAAAGAGATATTCTTAGTAAAAGTTAAGGCTCTAAACCGCTTCGTTCAGACACGCCTCCACATCTCTACGTCAGTGTGTGGAGTTTCATAACACCGCACAAATGTATACGCAAAGACAGAAGGCGGAACTGTTATTCTCGCTGTATTATTGTTGCCGCCAGAGCCGCCATGTTGTGGAGACACTGTGTTTTTCATTTGTTTGGCCTTCCGAAAGAGGACACGATTAGAAAACGAGATTTGAGCAGTATAGAGTAGCGCTTGTCTGTCATTTCTACGATCACAAATGCAGACATGGTTTTATGTTTACGTAGTGTTCTCACACCCGCAGCGTGACGTGTAGAAAGACAGTGTAAGTCATTATAAGCAGAAGTTATGTCCACAATGAAATACCACCTTACCAATCTGCATTGTACGGGTCAGATTCGGGCTCGAATTGATAAGGTAGAACCGACATTATCACCTGTCATTATTGCTTTGGGAGATGATGTTCCAGATATGGTAACAGGCGTGACATTTCCGTCACACACTTAAGCTATTCGGGCCAATCACAATGCAGTGGATTGCTGGCCAATCAGAGCACAGAGAACAACAAGCTTTGTAAAATCGACTGTTTCAGAAAAGCGGGGCATAGAGGAACAACAATAATCAGTAGCACCTCACTGCAGTACATGAGATCCAGGGGGCGGAGTTGGATCCAGATATAAGGGGTGGAGATTGGTAGGTTGAGGGGTGGGTTTAGGGATCAGGGGGTGGAGATTGGTAGGTTGAGGGGTGGGTTTAGGGATCAGGGGGTGGAGATTGGTAGGTTTAGGTATATGTAAGGTGGGAGGAGTTGGATCTGGATCCAACTCCTCCCCCTGGATTTCGTGTTCTGCAGTGAGGACCATCTCACAATAATGGACAGTATGTGTAAAATTATAACTTTTTTTAACCTAAAACCACGTAAACCCACTGCATTAAACCAAATACACGAAATTATGTTCTCTTTAGAACCATCATATGACCCCTTGAAGACATGATCACAGGCTTCAGAATGATCGCTTAGCTGGAATAAATGATTATAAAGTCTTTTGTATGAGAAAAAAGAAGTGAAAGTGCTTTATTTTTAGTTGACTTAGCAGTTCTAGTGTCCATTTTCAGTCGGAAGTCCTATTTAAAAGTTTGGAATCATCTTTTAATGCCAAACTTCAGGAGTCAAATATAAAGTTTTATATCAGTAAGCAGTTTTCAGGGTTGTAGTTTTGATCTTTCAAATATAGCTTTAGTCTCATTTTTGTTTGTGTGGAAATTGAACATGGCAAATGTGAATGGTAATCGGTTAGCTGCCATGTCCACTTATTATAGTTAAGTAGCTTATATCATAAATGAACAGTCGCATGTTGCAGTGGCGTATTTGTGCTCTTAGTTGCTGGCGCTCGCTGATCAATAACATCTGAGCTTCATGATCAGTGATGATGATGTTGTTCTGTGTGTCGTGTTTCCTGATCATCATCACAGCATTCACCGCCAGAGAAACGTGACTGACGCGGGCTTCGTTCGTACAGTAGCGGCTGAAGACTGTACATGAGCGGCAGAGTCTCTCGCGCGCGCACACACACACACACACACACACACACACACACACACACACACGCACATTCGCAGGAAGGGTTTCCTCATCTCTCCAGATATTGCCTCAGTCCATCTGCAGTCTCTGTCAAACATGTATTAGTCATTAAACGTTTCCGAAGCACTTTCTCTGGAATATATAAAGTACAGTAATGTCATCAACAGTAAAGGCCAATAGCAAGACCGTACATGATGCAACACAGGCTCACTGGAAAAGTCCTGGGGCAACATTTTTGCAAAACGCAAAACAAGTACCAATACATTCATTCGACTGCAGTGTCTGACAGAAATGAACACTAAAGGCAGTGACGCCTCCAGCACTTTAATCGTTCTCACACACACTTATGATTACAGGGGCAGATTATGAATTAATAAAGACTTGTTTTCACACGGCTCCTTGCACAATCATGTTACGACCTCAAAACATATTTTACCACAGTGCATGATTTGTAAACGAATATATTTTGGAGTTTGCATCACTAATCCTGCTTCATATGTGTGGTTTTACTGATGTACTAATGTTGCTCGGTAGCTCAGCTGTACTTGTGAAGCGGAGAGATCGGGTACGAATACTGTGAAAGACGAGTCACGATAAAAGAGCTCAAATACAAGAGTTCAAAACCCGGCTAAAATACCGTGGTTACGATTGTGTTTTTATGTCACATTTGCTTTTGTTAACACTATCGGGGAGGTTTATGTTTTAGTGTAGGTGTGTGTTATTTTATAATGGAGCATTAATATTTTAGCACCACTCACCGAACATTTCAACTCTGTCAACGCTGTCATATTCACGTTCATCTGTTCCGGGAAAAACTAAACATGCATATGTGAGAGTATGAGACACACATGACACAACAAAGCAGAAGAAATACAACAGCCTGTCATCCAGTCCTCTAATCACCTAGTCTTGTCTAGTGCTAAACTCTTTTCATAACCCATATTAATCCCAAAACTAGTCAAAGTGTGGATTATACCATTTTAACAAACTAAAACAATCAACAGGTATAATAAACATGTCAGATTTCCACAATAACAGATTTATGCTGATTCTAAGCATTTTGTGTTGATATTATGATTATTTAAATACAGTCAAATAGATGCAAATAGTTAATAAATAACCTTGCCACGATTCGTTGTGTGCAGAAATCTTTGGCAAGCTTTTTCATTCTTGTATGACTGACAATTTTGCATCACATTAAGTTTATGAGTTTTAGTTCAATCCAAATGGATGCTAATTTTATATGCAATTCAAATGAATTCATAAATCTCACACTTGGGCCTAAATATTGTTTTGATCAGCGTGTGGTGGATTAGGTTTTCATCTGTTTGCTTGTGATTGACAGCGGTGATTCAGATCACACAACCATAAACCAGATCAGTGTTAGATCTCCACCAGAAACTGCACAGATAGTTCATCCGGTTCATTATCCAGCTCTCCGCCACAGCACAGAGAGGGAAAGACGATGATTATTATTGGTCACGCAGTGCAGGAGAAGAACGGTCAGTACCTCTTGACGTGTGTGTGTTCTCTGTGCTGTGTGTGTGTTGTGATCCACAGCGGAGGCTGTTTGAGATGGACTGTTGTCAAGACTTTCTGTTGACATTACCTTGACAAATAAAAACACAAGTCTGTCACTCCAGCCTCACTTCATGCTGTGAACTCCAAGCTCTCCCAGTGGACAAAACATATCCTTAACGTTCCCATTAAGTTATTTCCTAATGTTCTCTGAATGTTCAAATGTGTTCATGTTGAATGAACAGAACATCCTGAAAGTAGTAGTAAAAAATATTAGACAAAAGTTCAACTAAGTTCAGTTAGTTGAACTAAGTTTATTAGTGCTACTGGAAGACAATTTGTTCATAACTGTTTTTTTTTTAGGGATATTCCATTTTATCATTTGGCAAACTTTATTAGAACGTTACATTTGAACATTCCGAAACAAGTTTTTACATTTAAAAACGGATGAGTGTCCAACAAAAACGTTTCATAGATTTAAAAAAAGTTCTACGAACAATGTTTTTGTGCTGACATTTTGAGAACATTAGAGAGAGCCTTTCCAGAATGTAAATTCTGAGATGTTTTCTTCTATCGAGTTAGACATCGACCACAACTCCTCAACGTCTACATTCGCACGCAACACACTCTCATAGCCAGCGTTCTGTCCCTCAGCGGACTGGCCTTGGTGCTATCTCAGCGAAGCAGGAGTTAGAGATAGACGACACGTGCAGCTCTGCTCACGGCTCACATGTCAGTTAATAGTCAACAGAGCGTTTGATCTGTGTTGACACATGGGTTAGGTGAAGGTTCCTGGCAGATAAACTGGTAGGGTAAACACAGGAACCGTGAGGACCATCCTATAGGAGCACCAATCGCTGCGACTCTAGAGAGTGGCAACATCACCCTATAACTCTCTGTGGGAAAGCCAGAGTCCGGCTGGAGACTCACAGCAGATGCGCAGGGGTTGATAAGCCTGTCCATAACTGAGCTCAGATCAGTGTCCAGCTGGAGACTCACAGCAGATGCGCAGGGGTTGATAATGCTGTCCATAACTGAGCTCAGATCAGTGTCCGGCTGGAGACTCACAGCAGATGCGCAGGGGTTGATAAGCCTGTCCATAACTGAGCTCAGATCAGTGTCCGGCTGGAGACTCACAGCAGATGCTCAGGGGTTGATAAGCCTGTCCATAACTGAGCTCAGATCAGTGTCCGGCTGGAGACTCACAGCAGATGCGCAGGGGTTGATAAGCCTGTCCATAACTGAGCTCAGATCAGTGTCCGGCTGGAGACTCACAGCAGATGCGCAGGGGTTGATAAGCCTGTCCATAACTGAGCTCAGATCAGTGTCCGGCTGGAGACTCACAGCAGATGCGCAGGGGTTGATAAGCCTGTCCATAACTGAGCTCAGATCAGTGTCCGGCTGGAGACTCACAGCAGATGCGCAGGGGTTGATAAGCCTGTCCATAACTGAGCTCAGATCAGTGTCCTGCTGGAGACTCACAGCAGATGCGCAGGGGTTGATAAGCCTGTCCATAACTGAGCTCAGATCAGTGTCCGGCTGGAGACTCACAGCAGATGCGCAGGGGTTGATAAGCCTGTCCATAACTGAGCTCAGATCAGTGTCCTGCTGGAGACTCACAGCAGATGCGCAGGGGTTGATAAGCCTGTCCATAACTGAGCTCAGATCAGTGTCCGGCTGGAGACTCACAGCAGATGCGCAGGGGTTGATAAGCCTGTCCATAACTGAGCTCAGATCAGTGTCCGGCTGGAGACTCACAGCAGATGCGCAGGGGTTGATAAGCCTGTCCATAACTGAGCTCAGATCAGTGTCCGGCTGGAGACTCACAGCAGATGCGCAGGGGTTGATAAGCCTGTCCATAACTGAGCTCAGATCAGTGTCCGGCTGGAGACTCACAGCAGATGCGCAGGGGTTGATAAGCCTGTCCATAACTGAGCTCAGATCAGTGTCCTGCTGGAGACTCACAGCAGATGCGCAGGGGTTGATAAGCCTGTCCATAACTGAGCTCAGATCAGTGTCCGGCTGGAGACTCACAGCAGATGCGCAGGGGTTGATAAGCCTGTCCATAACTGAGCTCAGATCAGTGTCCGGCTGGAGACTCACAGCAGATGCGCAGGGGTTGATAAGCCTGTCCATAACTGAGCTCAGATCAGTGTCCTGCTGGAGACTCACAGCAGATGCGCAGGGGTTGATAAGCCTGTCCATAACTGAGCTCAGATCAGTGTCCGGCTGGAGACTCACAGCAGATGCGCAGGGGTTGATAAGCCTGTCCATAACTGAGCTCAGATCAGTGTCCTGCTGGAGACACACAGCAGATGCGCTCAGGCCTGATGAGGCAGGGGTTGATAAGCCTGTCCATAACTGAGCTCAGATGCGTTCAGGCCTGGGTGAGAGTCTGTGAGCAGGATTACTCAAAAACAATTCTTTGAAAAAAGTCAGGTAAAACTAAATATAGAACCTTTATCGTAGCTTGTCAAGCACTGAATACGTGAGAAATTAATCAAACAATCAAACACAATCTGTGAAAGGATGTTTTTGGCTGTTAGTTATTTGGATCTCAATTAATAGTTACCAAGTAGTCATGGAAAAAAAAAACTAGGGATGCAACGAAATGAAAAATCTGAGCCGAAACTGAGACTAAAAATGGCTTTAAAAAATAATAATAATAAATTTCTTATTTGAAATTAGTTTTTTTGTAATTGTATTATAATTTGAGTTTTTAATGAAATTCATACATTTTACTGAATCTGAATTTAAAAAATGCAAGACACTTAAAAGTAACCACTTTTATTTTAAGTAACACACCAAAATTGTAAAGAAAATATATTAAAATAATATTAAATATCAATATATTAATATCAATATATCAATATATTATTCCTCATTCAGTTCTAATCAACAGAATCAGATTTAACTAGGGCTAAAGGTTTATCCAGTCGACTAGTAGTAGTCGTTCGTTTAAGCCATTAGTCGACTAATCAAACATTTATAATACTTTAATTACTTAAATATATACTGGGGAGCGAAAAAATATGCCTTGCACATTTAAGCGCACACGTTAGGCTTGCAGAAAAGCAAAAGTAATGATTATGAGATGAATGTAATGAATTGGACTAAACAGAAGAAATGAACTTGAAATCCCCAAAGAAGGCGGAGCCTCAGAGCCACTCCCACATATGTAAATGCCACTGACCAATGGTAGTCCGAAGGCATTTACCAGCAAGCTCTTACTAACTCTTGAAGAAAACTTAGTTTTGGCCTGATTTTTTTTTTAAATTACGTCACATTAGTTCATTCTTCGACTTCGCTTGTATATCGTGGCCTTTCCTCTGCGAGTGGCTTTTCATGCTAAACCCTCCAGCGCTGAAATTACCCGTAATATTTCCCAGCTGTCTGCACTCATTCCCCTAGAGAATCCCACATAAAGCCTGCCAGTGCCGTCCTGCAGATGCACAGCAAATGTTCCAGTGAATTTTGCAAAGTCATCACAAGGAAAGTATCAGAATTGTCCAGGCAGTGTCCCGGTGTTTCTGAGGAAGAGGTTAGGAAATGCCCAGTCGGAAGGCCTGTGGTCTACAGTAATGAGCGTAACCCCTCTGTGATCTTCAGGAAAAGCCTGAGGCCAGTGGATGAAGCCTGAGCGCTCTGAAGCGCAGATGAGAGGATGAAACGGCCTTGTAAACCAGACTGAGAGTAAATCCATGAGTCTGGCTTCAGTTAACGCTTCACGCCGCTCTGGCTGTGTGTGTGTGTGTGTGTGTGTCGGTGCAGTGCGAACCAGCACTTTCAAAAACTTGAGTTATACGGCCTGTAGATGTTTCTGTAAGTGTGAACAGATGTGTTTGTGCCAGTCTTTACCAATTGGTTCGTCAAGCTGATGTTAAACAATGCTTCCGCTGCAAATCTGCACATACAAATCCCAGCAGTTCCTACAGGAAGTAGAATGGGAATAACAGGCAGTGGAATATACTGAACTGGAGAGCAATGTTGCCCATTGGGATTTTATCTTTGTTAAAGTATTATATCCTTGAATCACAACATTACAAAAGTTGATGTGAAGCGAACAAGTATTTGAACATCAGACAAGACAAAAATACAACACTGTATACACTCAAAACATTTTTTGTGTAAACATAAGATTTATGTATTTGAATTGCATATAAAATTTCCATCCATTTGGATGACATAGTTTTAACATAAACAAATTAATAATCTGAATGTGATATTTTTCAATCATATATAAATTAAACTGATCAGATTTATGTAATTGTATTAATAAACTGAATGTGGTTCATATTTGTCAGTCATACGTAAATGAAACGGGTCAGATTTATGTAATAGTACACAGCAAAACACCCATGTTGAATGAACACTGCCCAGTGTTCATATGTGTGCTCACTACAGAGTTAAAGCACCACTGAAGCAGTGTTGAAGTTAATGAGATAATTAACTGATGATTGAGCATTAATGATGAACGCCTGCTGTTAACAAGCAGAATCACTGAAGGAAAGGGAAACGAGACTTCCATACACAGCCTTAGATGAAATCCACTGAGGATAAAAGACATTAAGATCTCAGCAGAGGATTACACAACTCAAACAGCATCACAGCTTCACTTATTACTCACCAGATTTACTTTATTTCTGTAATTTACGTTTCGATGAAAGTAATAGTTTCATTTGAAGTCACCATGATGATGATCAGTGTTTGCTTCAGTTAGGCTCTTGACCCTTGACTCTTCAGTATCATATTTTCTCTGGTTGCTGTACGTGTTTATAAAGCACATTTGTTGTGGCAAAGAAAGCCAAGAGAAAATGTGATCAGGAGATGTTTAATAATGATGACATAATCATCATGTTGTGGCCTGAATCCCTGATCTTATTCAGTGTCTAATGCTTTGATTTACTAATACATACATTTTATGTTTAGAGATTTGTTTTTGTGGCACTTCACAGCTGTAATGAGGGAATGAACTGCAATGGACTGCAGATGTAAATTAGCCTATGGCTAACTCTGGTACAATGCATCAAATGGTAACATTTATGTTGGAAGTTGTACATGGTCCTTAATAAAAAAAAAAATCCTATGAAGAATTGCTGATGACGTAATCAAATTAAAAACAGAACTATAAAACTATTGATTTATAAATGTCGAGTGTACAGAGAGAAACAATATATTTCACATTCATTGCAAAATATGCATATTATGCATACAAACATTTAAGTAGTTTTCGAGTTGAGAGACTCACTCTGTTACATCATGTGCAGTGCATCATGGGAGTGGGCGGCACTAAAGTGTTCTTTCAGCGGGATTTTGCTTGTTTCGGTTCTGTGATTGGTCATTTCTTTGCGGAATCACGGGTAATGGATTTGTTCTCGAGGAGTTCTGCTGTTGAACACGATTATTTAAAAAATAAGTTAAAATAATAATAATGCGGGGTCAACAAAAGCAAACACCATCGATTAACAAACTCGTAGCTCACAATATGTCTGTCTTTAAAGTTCAAAATCAATTCCACTATAGAGAAAATGAATGGGAGTTTTACTTCCGGAATCCGACCGTATAATTCAGAGAAATTCAACAGGTTAATCTGGGAATTCTAGGAAATTAAGTGTTCTTCCGCCCTGGTCCAATCATTCATTAAATATAAAGAAATCAAGTAAAAATGTCACATGTGACATATTTTATAAAGATCTTCATAAGGTCTGTCTGTAAGTCCTATAAAAGCTTCAAAAGTCAAACTTTAAACCTATTTAAAAGGTCAGACAATGTTTTGTCGGTCCATCATTCACAGTTTGTCATGATGAATCTTTATTTGTAGTAATGAAGGATGCTTGTTCTGATTTCAGTCGTGTTTGTCCGGAGCGCAGAGCGACGGGACAGCAGGGCTCTCAAGATGTGTCTCTAAAAGTGGGACTATTTTTAACTCGAACATGCCATCTTAAACACACTTGTGGCAGGATGCTGAAAATATCAAGGCGAGACGCAGCACAATGCCAGAGTCGCCCGTCGGACGGATATTTTTAGTGGATGAATCTAGAAGAGCCCAGCACTACTGTATCCAAACGTTATATTTAAGAGAAGCTCACTGATGACGCTGTTTGAAGTGTTCGTTTGAGCTCGGTGTAACTCTACGTCACACACTAGGCTAGTTCTAGGAGCCTGAGACAGAAAATGTCACAAAAATGGAATTTACTGTATAATGTGGAATGTCTTGGAATTTGGCCAAACTCAGATGAATAGATCAAGAGTAGGGCTATACACTTAATCAAAGGTGATATGGACTAGTGTTTGTGAATATTAAAGACTTCTAGTGAAATATGAAGACTGCTCTACAACCCACCAATATAAAAGTTTGGTTTAAAGGGATAGTTCACCCTAAAACTAAGATTCTGTCAACATTTACTCGCCCTCATGTTTTTCCAAACATGAGTTTTTCTTCTTCTTTTGAACACGAAAGAAGATGTTTTGAAGAATGTTGGTAATGAAACAGTTGATGTTAGCCATTCACTTCCAGAGTATTTTTTTCCAACTGTGGAAGTAAATTTCTGCCGTTAACTGTTTCATTACCGACATTCTTCAAAATATAAATGAAGCGCTTAAGCACAAGCGTCACACTTGCAGCAGCGCACCGGTAACAGTAATGATTATGAATGTGTCAGCAAGGAGATTTCCTGAACATTTTAATAATTTATTAATGAACTAGTGTTTTCTGAGTCAGTGTTGCTGCAGAGATGGAGTTGACGACGCCGACTCTCATCTCCACATATAGTGGAAGCGAGAATGCACCTTTCACATGGATTACGTTATCAGAGAGTATCGAGTTGTAGACATTTCAAGCTTTCTTTAGATGTATAGAATTCGCCTGTGAGGCAAGTATATGCTTGTAATATGAACATGGGTTTTGGTGCATTTTTGTAACCGAGACGATGAAAGAAGTTAACAGAGGCCGAGACGATGAAAGAAGTTCACAGAGGCCGAGACGATGAAAGCACACCCTGTTTGCTCTCTTTATTTTACAAAAGCACAACATTTTGCTATTATTGTGAGTGTAAACAAATAAAAGTAGTATTTTTCAAGTATTTCAAGTTCTTTTCGCTGTTATCAGGATAAATGTAAGTGAACACTTGGACATGTGCACGTTTATCTAGGTTAACATGAGAGTGAGATGCCATGGAGAGAGGCGAACGTTAAACTACAGTTACATGTTCCAGATGATAAGGCATGTTTGAGGTCGATGAAGGACAAATGAACGTTTGGACTTCCTGCACGACATACTGTAATTATTACTTGGACTTCGCCACTTCCTGTGGGGCTTTACTGACTAATGACATTTGGTCAACTAAGCCTCATCTCGTCGACTAACAGTTAGTTGACTATTAGGGGGACACAATATATATATATATATTTTTTTTTAAACAGACAACATTTCTAAGTTAATAAATTATGACAATGGTAAAAAATGAATTCAATTGATTAGACATCCTTTTTGATTTACTCTCCCTTTTGAACATGTACTTTGAGAAAAAATAAACCAGAATTTGTGAAGAGTGAAAGGGATTTGATAGGGATTTGATAGGGATTTGATAGGGCTCTGAGGTGTGTGTCAGCAGAACACTGATTCACACACTCTGGACTTCATGATAACGTTCACAATCTTATCATCAAGTGTGATAATGTGATAATGTTCAAGATCATGTTGGTTAATAACAGTGTTTGTGAATCTGATTCATGTCACCGGCTCTTGGGTTTCCTCTCAGTGTTCCTCTCCGTGATCCTCTGTGTTCCTCTCTGTGTTCCTCTCAGTGTTCAGCGCATCATGTCCTGCCAGAACCACTGCTGTTACGTCTACATGCTTCTCTAATCGGACAGCTGGAATAAGCTGACAGGAGATGTGGAGTGTTTTAATCGTGTAACGTTTAGAAACAGAAGATAAGCCGGTATAGTGGTTGTAAATGCAGCGGCTGCTGAACTCTTGACTCTGAGTCCAGTGTGTGTCACTGATGGATCTCAGTGGGAAACAGGAAGTGGAGTGGACATCTACGCCTCGGACTCGAGCGTCTGGAGCAGATCTGCTCGTTTGAGGGATTCGGGAAGTTGGTGTTCAGGAAGAGGAGAACATAACTCTGTGTGAGAGGACAGGGAAGCTGTTTCTCTCCTGTGTTTCTTCCTCAGTTTGATGTTTCCATGATCACGACTAAACACTGAACAACACAACACACACTGATGGACGTGTTCACACACACACACAGTGTTCTCTATCTGGGAACTGGAGAGTTTCTGTGTGAAAGACGCGATACGAAGGCTTTACGTTTGCTCTGGTTGTCACTGTGTTCACAGGCGATGCTGAAACAGGGTTAGTTCACCCAATAATGTTCTCATCATTCAGTTTTATGATTTAGTTCTACAACCTCTTTATGGACTTTTTGTGGCGTCAAAGTTGTAGTTGTTACAACATCAGTAGTTTTGTTATGAACAATGCCTACTTTTCTTCATGTTCCCTGCACACAAATATCCCGGTGTGTTAGTTATCAAAGGTCTGCTGGGTGAAGTAAAAAGTGTAGTTCTGCATCAACTAGAGGACGTTTGACAGCTGTAAGTCTCTGTTACAGTCTGAAACTGTCTCAGTCGCATGGACAGATGGGTGAGAGCGTGTTATGGAAGTTTCTGATAAAGGAGAAGACCTCATTAATAATAAATCATCTCTCCAGCAGTGAATCCCCCTTTGAGCTGTGAGGAGTTCGAGAAGTGGACTGAATCCAGTTCAGTCATGATTAGATCCAGTGTGAACAGGAGTCACTCTTGATCGGTTGTTTTCTGCATTAATTACTCGTCTGTGACCAATAATTCATTGTAGTCATTGTCATTTCAGAAAAGTAAAATTTTAAGTAATGAATTGCTTCAGCTGATATTAATATTTCGTAACTCAATAGAGCTTCAGTTGTGTTTCAGCTGGAATATTCCTTTAAAATCAACAGTGGCATATTCTGAACTCAATGATAACACTCAGCTTGGCTTTAACCCTCTGGGGTCTAAGGTGTTTTTGGGGTCCTTGAGATGTTCTGACATGCCCTGACATTTGTGCTTTTTTTCAGTTGCTTATAAACATTAATGGCAAAGGTATAATTACACTCTATTTAGCACAAACAGGGCTACCATAATATGTGAATTGAATAGCGCGCGCTTTCCGTGGGCAGAGTCACATTAAAACTTAATGAGATGAGAACGACTGACATCTCTCTCTTTTCATACATATTACATAAACTGAGAATATTTGTTTTTTATAAAAATTACTTAATTTAAAAGAAGATAATTCAAGCTTCATGCCCGTGTGTCTGTATGCCTGTTTGACTGAGTATTCGCTGAGTTATGGTTCATTTACACAACACTTAGTTTTTTTTGTGAGTAAATGCACACTTAACAGGATCGATTGATGTATGAAACTTGTTTGTAAGATCAAAGTCAACAGAGTATTTTGAGTCTCTCTTGCACTGATAAGAAAAAAAGCGAGCCTATCGCGCAGGCGTGAAAGCCGACCTCAGGGGGTTAAAAGAACATTCATATTCAGAGATACTATTTTTCTGCGCTGACACTATCGGATGAGAACAGAACTGAAGTGAGCTGAGTAACGACACCGCTTTATCTGAAACTGAACTTGTTTCAGGATGGATTGACTTGTTATTGAACACTGGCAGTTATTGAACTGGATATTAATGTGAAGCTGTATATGAAGTAAATAAACATGACCTGACTCGACTCTCCTTCAGATGCAGTGCTGTCAATCAGTGCTGTCACTCGTGTGTTTGATCACATCTGTCGTCAGAGAGCTGGTGTGTTTGTTCAAGCTCTGAGTCTGTTGTGTTTGCTTTGCTAACAGTGTGTTTCTTCTTCATCATCATCATCATCATCATCACAGGGAAAGCTGACGGTCAGGGACTGGAGTGTGTGAGGAAACATGTCTAACACTGATCCTCCTCTCAAGAATTTCTTTCTTTCTTTCTTTCTTTCTTTCTTTCTTTCTTTCTTTCTTTCTTTCTTTCTTTCTTTCTTTCTTTCTTTCTTTCTTTCTTTCTTTCTTTCTTTCTTTCTTTCTTTCTTTCTTTCTTTCTTTCTTTCTTTCTTTCTTTCTTTCTTTCTTTCTTTCTTTCTTTCTTTCTTTCTTTCTTTCTTTCTTCTGAACTCATATGAACTCATTCAGAACTGCACAAAGCATTTGAAAAGTAAAAGCGCGGGTTTAGAAATAGAGCTCCTCGTCTCCCACTCACAAACTTGACTGTCCAAGAAAGAGATCCTCAGGTCAGGGAAGACGAGTAAAAGGATGTTTTTATTCACACACTTGATTAGGAGACCAGTGAACAGATCAACACGTGCACAGCACTAAACATCACCACACACATGAATGAAAATGTTACGATTTACATTAAGAACACAGAGTCTGACAGAGATGCCGAACGACACTGGATCTTGTCTCATTATAACATGTCATATATTCTGTATTTCTCTGTAAATGCACAAGCTTTTACATGTGCAGATTCAGCCTCTATCATGCGGCTCAGTTTGGGTGAAACGCAGAATAAATGGGATATCTGAACGTCATCTGTGGTGTTCTTTGAGGAAGTAGTGGATGTGTGTGTGTGTGTGTTTCTGTCGGAGAGAGACGTGCTTCCGAACCCTGATCATCACATGATCTTTCTTACTTCCCATGTGAAACTGCAGCATGAAGGACTTTAGTGTATGTCAGAGAGAACAGAAGTGCGGATAATAAAACATGAAGAACCATATAATCATGTGGAGATTGCTTGTGTATTCAATCAAACCATCTACTTTATGCTAATGTTTCGAAGTTCAATAACAGTTTTATAACATCAATTTTACTCTCAACTTCTGGCTCCTGAAGTAAAAATGGTGGATGTCATGTGACAGAAATATAATATATGTCTGTGGGATGGTAATGTTGTGGAGCGTTAGATACATGTTTCTTCAGGATTGCTCACTGACTGCTGTCTCTCTCTCTCTCTCTCTCTCGCTCTCTCTCTCTCTCTCTCTCTCTCGCTCTCTCTCGCTCTCTCTCTCTCTCTCTCTCTCTCTCTCTCTCTCTCTCTCTCTCTCTCTCTGTCTCTCTCTGTCTCTCTCTCTCTCTCTCTCTGTCTCTCTCTCTCTCTCTCTCTCTCTCTCTCTCTCTGTCTCTCTCTCTCTCTCTCTCTCTCTCTCTCTCTCTTCTCTCTCTCTCTCTCTCTCTCTCTCTCTCTGTCTCTCTCTGTCTCTCTCTCTCTGTCGCAGCATTGGGGTGGGTTGTCCTTTTTGTTTAGAGGTAGAATCAGTGTTCCGTTTATTTGTGCAGTGCTCACGTTTAGGGGATCTTTTTTCCCTTTTAAGCAATTGGTTTTTATCTTTGGGTGAGGGATTTTCCTTCAAATTGTTTGTTTATGGTCCTAGGTATTCTGTTCAAAGGAAAAGAACTTTGGTTTTAATTAATTTTTTATCAGGTACTGCAAAATTAGTAATTTGGAAATCAAGGAAAAACAAACTCCTAGGGCAGGATGCAATAAGTGTGCTTCCTATGTTTTTGGGTCTTGTGGCAGCTAGACTAAAAGTAGAGTTTGCCAAATATAAGTTGGTGGACTGTTTACCAAAGTTTGTAGAAACCTGGTGTGTTAATGAGGTATTGTGTACTTTATGTGAGAGAAATTAGTTGGTGTTGACTTTTTAAATTTACAAAAAAAATTTTTTGGATGAAGTGTGAATAATTTACGATCAAATTGTTATAATAAAAGTGTATTTAAAATTCAAAATTCTCTCTCTCTCTCTGTCGCTCTCTCTCTCGCTCTCGCTCTCTCTCTCTCTCTCTCTCTCTCGCTCTGTCTCTCTCTCTCTCTCTCTCTCGCTCTGTCTCTCTCGCTCTCTCTCTCTCTCTCTCTCTCTCTCTCTCTCTGTTTCTGTTTGCGTTTGTCTGTGATAAAGATGCAGGATTGTGTAAGGACTGTGCCAATCCAATAACACAGTATGAATAATCTTTACAATAAATCACTGTTGGTTCATAAATCTCTATATAGTTATTTTGTGATGGAAATTCTTAAGTAGAATCGCCATGCATTGTGCTAAAAATGACAATACAGCTGACTTTGACTTTGACTTCATCTCATTTTGTGTAATGCAGTGAATTAAAGGCTTTACAAATGAAAAGTACCTCATCCCAATTGACTTATTTCCTTGTTTTATTTGGATCTTGATGGACACTGACGCATCATTTGATTGGATCTGGTCATGTTTGATTTGCAGACTGCATTGCTGGAGCAGAGATTTGCATGTAAAGCCTAAAAACAGCATTTATGATGAGATTATCACATATGTAAAGGGATTTAAGTATCTAACGGAAGTTTCATGAACTGTGTGTGTGTGTGTGTGTGTGTGTGTGTGTGTGTGTGTGTGTGTGTGCAGCATGGGTCGGCTCTCTCTCGATGGGCATGATCTTCTTCTGCTCCCCGATCGTCAGTGTGTTCACGGATCTGCTGGGATGCCGGATCACCGCGATTGGAGGAGCTGCGGTCGGGGTCGTGGGACTTCTGGCCAGTTCCTTCGTCACGTAAGTACATCATACTCCTCCTCAGTTTTCTTTTTTGTTGTTGTTGTTGAGCAGTTGAATTTATGCTAGCATCACAAGTAACAGCGAGTAGATGTGAACCCTTCATTGGCGAGTGTGCTACTGCTCTGTACACCGGATGAGGACAGGGATCGCTCTCAGTGGCATCGACTCTCTGTTTTCCACTTCCTAGATGGTTTTATTTTCAGTAGTTGCGTTTACATGCACACATTTTGTTTAAATCGAACAGGTAAAAATCATCTGATTGATGAATCCAAACATAGTAGTGTTTACATGAACGTTAAATAAAGAGATCAGGCTGATGTGTGTGTTTATACGTCACATGCTTCAAATCTGGACATGCTCAAACTGTTCGAATATACAGAGTTTCCAGCCGTCGGCACAAACACACCATCATCCTGCCATCGCTTCCTTTCTTTGTTTTAAAAAGCAGACTTCATATTCATCTATTTCAGGCCCTAATTAGGAGACAATGAACACGAGCAGTAAAGACGCCTCTTCCAGCGCACATCACAGGGTGTCTGTGGACGAGAGTCCGAAACAAGGCCTGTCCTGCAGCTTCACTGATGATGAGTGACACGACAGTCTTTTATGATACTATATTCAGCAAAAACAAGAACAGCTTGTTCCGTGCGTTACACATCACTACACATCACTACACCACATCATTACACATGTGCAGAACTTTCCCGTTTCGGTTTCCAATCTGATCCAGTGTAACTTGCATTTCCTATCCAACAGATTAAAAATGCAAAAAAGGTCTGCACTCTAAAAATCTTTTATTAGACAGGAGATAAAGTCGACAAACATCAAACATTTCTCAACTTTATCTCCTAGCTATAATAAAATATTTGCAGACCTTTTTTGATTTGAAACACAGGTCTCAGCATTATCAGGGAGAGCTCAGTGAGTGTGCTGATCGGACTATCTAGTGGATTAGAAAAGGTTTTAACCACCCCTTCCAATCCCAGTGAATACTAAATCAGATTTGACAAATGTTTTTACCTTTTTTTAAATTCTGATTTAGTCTAATTACAAAGTTAGGGTCCATGTAAAGTCAGCTAGTGTCAACAGGGAACAGTGGGATTGTCTATAAGCAGTGGATGGTGTATAGATGTGCAGTTCATCCTGAACACCTGACAATAAAATGTTTTTGTTCTGGCGTGTGATTGGACGGACTGTGCGGACCCGCCGGCAGTCACTCAGTCCTTCTGTTCCACCACTGTACCTGTTCCTTAGGAACCCAGAGTTCAATTAAGGAAATTAAATTGAAATATACAACATTGTACTTCCGACCTGTAATGCTTCCTGAATCATAATCATACACTGTTGGCCAGAGGAGAACTGAGTGACTGAGTCTGGGCTCTCCCAAGGGTTTTTCTCCATTCTGTCCCGATGGAGTTTGAGTTCTTGTCTCTTTCGCCTCTGGCTTGCTTAGTTGGGGACTCTTAATATTCAACAGTTATTTAATTGTTGACACCATTATATGACAACTGAACTGATGATGACATACTTTTCTCCAGAACTGCTGTATGGATCAAATTAACTAATTTAATAATTGATGATCTTTACAACGGAACTGAATCAACACTGAATAATGAGATGTTTTCCTTTTTAGAAGCTGCTTTACAGCAGAATTGAACTCTGTTTGCATCACTGAATCATTATTTTCCTGTTATCACTGTAAAACTGCTTTGAAACAATCTGTATTGCATAAAGTGCTTTAAAAGTAAAGGTGACATGACATTACACCTTGGGGTCCCACAAGGCTCTGTACTAGGCCCTCTCCTCTTCTGTTCTCTCGTCTTCCTTTCCCTTGATCCAACGTGCCTTTCTTATCAAAGCACCAACGCAGTCTAATGGTGACTCTCTCTCTGTCTGCAGGTCTCTCGAGCCCTTGTACTTCACCTATGGCATAGTCTTCGCATGCGGCTGCAGTTTTGCGTATCAGCCGAGTCTGGTGATCCTGGGTCACTACTTTAAGAAGAGACTGGGCCTGGTGAACGGCATCGTGACGGCAGGCAGCAGTGTGTTCACCATCACACTCCCGTACCTGATGTCAGCCCTGCTGGAGCGCGTGGGACTCCAAAACACGCTGCGAGTGCTGGCCATCTTCATGTTCATCCTCATGCTGGCGGGACTTACCTACAAACCCCTCCTTCCCAAACCCGTCAGCAGCAGCAAGTCGGGCAGCCGCTGTCCCTCGCCCAGCAAGGTGTTTAATGTGCACATCTGGAAGTCTCTGGGATACCGCATATGGGCCTTCGGGATCCCTGCGGCCCTGTACGGATACTATGTGCCTTACGTCCATCTGGTAAGTGTGTTGGATTTCTCTATTCTGCCTTTGACATCATAACGTCAATAGCTGCGATTCAGAGTTTAGTCTCAGGAACATGAAATGTCTCTGAAATGTTACGGATAGTTCACGCAAATATGAGCACTCTCGTAATTTCTCATGCTGTTTCAAACCCATATGACTTTAGCCTGCAATACCATACGCCACATTTGTACTGGTTTTTACCTTGATATATAGTCTGGACGAGTCAACGTCAGCTGTCGAAGAGCCAAGAATTGATTCAGAGCCAACGAGACGCATGTTTCTGTGTGAGTTTGATGTTTTTGGAATGACTTTCAAGTCTGGAAGTGTGTGATCCTCAGTCGTTTAGTGTGTGATGCCCTTTTTTAATCTGTAACCATTTACAAAGTCAGCAATTGTATGAAGTAGGGATGTCTCGAGTCGATCTCGAGGACCGGGGCTGATTAAGCATGTGTTTTCACTGATCGTATCGGCTGTCCTAAGCCTGATCCTTTATTTCGCATCAACTGTCATGCATGTGTCGTGCAGTAGGTGGCGGTATGCAACATCAAGTGGGTTTGCCAACCGCCATTAAAAGGAAAAGAAGCTCAAAAAGTGTGTTACACGCTCGATAACCAATGAGATCTGTTCTAGCGCGTCACACACACGTTCAAGCTTCCGTGTTTAGCATATATTGTAATCCCACAATAACGACACAGGAACAAATGAGTTAACACTCTAGTAACTGCTATTAACTAACAAGAAACTCTAGTGCGTTACTCATTTGTTCCTGTGTAGTTATTCATTAATGATGGAACAGTTTTCTAAAGTGTTATTATCCTCTGTCAGACTATCTGAGACTAACCCTAACTGAAGCTTGCAAGATTCTTCAGAAAGCATCATAGCAGCAGTTCAAATTACTTTATTCTCAGTCTTCTGAAGTCAAGCAGTGCTTTGTGTGAGGACTGCAAAACCTCCGTGTGTTGTCCACTGAAGCTTGAGATGTTGAGATGTTGAGGTGTTGAGATGTTGAGATGTTGAGGTGTTGAGATGTTGAGATGTTGAGTGAGATGGCAGCCGCGTCAGCAGAGTATTGGTGCGCTTCAGCCGCGCGCTGGACTCATGCGTCGATGGATGTTTGTGCTCTCAGGTTTATTGAAATAAAGGTCAGTTTGATCTGAGAAACGCGGGGTGTAGCTCTACATAAACATCAGCTCTGTTATTGCAGTATCTGCAGACGTGTTTTGCGCAGGTTAAGTTGCCCTGCGGATTGTGGATGATGGGCAGCAGTGAAAGGGAAAGAGCTTGTTTATCTGTGGAGAGCCGGGAAACGGTCAGTTATTGTCCGCTGTTTCTGGGTGGAGGATCCTGCTGGGTTAGCGGCGGACAAACACACATCTCAGCATGTCACTGTCATCTGACAGAGACTGAGGAGCACACTTGAACTGTTCACGTCAAAACAAAAACATGTTCCTCAGGGTTAGAGGGCACAGGGTGTTATTGTGAAGGTCCTCACAGCGATCTCCGCTTCACTTCTGACAGCACACACTCCAGACGCACATTACTGTGTTTGCTTCATGTAGTTTCTATTGACATGGTCTCTTGTATTCGTGGCCTAGTGGTTAGCATACAAGTTCATGTGTGAGTGACTCAAGTTCAAATGATACTTCATTAACAAAGTTCGGGAGGAGCATGTTCAAATGATCTTTCCCAAGGGCCTTCGACCGGGGGTTTCGTGACCCCTAGAGGGTCCGGAGGGGTATTGCAGGGGCTCCACCAATTAATGTTTGATTGCAAAACATGGGTAAAAAATATCATAAATATATTTAAAAAGTTACATTTTAAACTACTCTGAAAAGAAAGCAAGAGCACCCTCAGTTGATAACGTAATAATATAATATTATTGGCGAACACTTTTTGAGTTTGCGCTCTGTAGAACTGGTGAAATGTTGCTATTTACAGCATGTTTTTGAAGCCGTGAGAAATGCAGCCAATCACAGACATGTTTGTTGATCTCTTGAACGCAATGTCCAATCAGAAGAGTTGAAGCTAGAATCCACTCTCCGCTCAACGCTGGTTTTGTTCAGTGATGAGTTTTGCTCAATCCTCTCATTAACAAAGAAATACACAATGTTAGGAGGAGATTCATCTTTATTGATTTTACTGGAATGTTGTGAGATCATGAACCGAGATGAGTGACAGCTTTAGTGATTGTAAAGAGAGCACTCTTTTGCGCTCTCAAAGGCTATATAGCTATAATCCATTGAATAAAAATAATGTTTTTCATGCTGCTAAGAGGACAGACGGCCAATCACACGCTGCAGAGTTCTGGAAGCATCTACATATAAACGGTAACACTTTACAATACGGTTCATTAGTTAACATTAGTTAACTACCTTAGTTTACATGAACTAATACATTATTAAAATCAAAGGTTGTATTTGTTAACATTAGTTAATGCACTGTGAACTAACATGAACAAACAATGAACAGCTGGATTTTTATTAGCTAATAAATGACTAATAAAATAATGTACAACAACTGCAAATAACTAATGAACTGTAATTTGTTTATTATGATGTATAACTCTCAATTTTAACAGTGAAAATTAATAGACAGACAGTGATGCGTGTGCAACAAGAATAATGTGCATAGTTTTGATCTACTGCCTTATAGTATAACTTATACTATATTAATATTCTTAATCACAATATAGTTAGTTTGTATTAATTAAGGAGGCGCTGCGTGGAGCATTACTGCAGCTCTGTCCTTGTTCTTGTGTTTTCTCGTTGTTTTCGTGGATTGATGTTGTGTTTGTAGGCCAGTGTACAGCGATGGGTGTGCAAGTTTTATCTTCTTGGCTTTTTATATTTCTCGGCTTGGCTCTGTTGGCATCAGGATCCCGGTCAGCCACGACTCCAGTGTTTACACGTGTGAGCTGTTAGTGCTGTGTAACATACATCTCTCTCTGTGGAGAGATCGGATATTCCCGTGGAGATAAGAGGGAGAAGGAGTGGGTGTCGAGCCGGAGTAAAGCGGCGTGAAAGGAAAAGACGATATAAACCATGTGGGAAATGTGAGATCTCTCCTCAACAAACTAGAGGAGCTAACGGCGCTAACCAAGTTAGCATAGCATGAGTCGCCTCATGTGCTTTACAGAGACGTGGCTGAATGAACTCACTGCAGACTCGCATGTTTCCCTCGGTGGATTTCATTTCGTATGTGAATGACAGATCATGGAGTAACCCCGGACACATCAGTGTTAAGGGAAAACTGTGTACACGGGATATTGAACTGTTGGCTATTGGAGTCCAGCCATGTTCTCTGCCATAGGAGTTTTCGCATGTTATTGCAATAACTGTATATATCCCTCCCTCGTGATCTCCTTCACACTGCAGTGTCATCGCACAAACATTCCCTTCCCATCTCAGGTGATTTTAATCATGTCTCACTGTCCTCAACTCTTCCCACATTTACACAGTGTGTTACATGCCACACTAGGGATCCTGAAAAAGACCCTGGATTTACTGTACGCAGATGTGAAGGATGCCTATAGTCCCCCCCCCGGAGCTGAGGAGGGTGCGAAAAGAACTTAATAATAAAGTAAGCGAAGTAAAGGACAGATACAGGAGAAAGGTGGAGGGGCGATTACAGAGGAGAAACACAAGGGCGGAGGTCGGATCAGGACGAATGAACTCCTGTGTTACGACAGCGATAGACTTTTTAAGATCAGCATATCTCAGACACTACCAAGGGACCAGTTTTATTTTTTTAGGATAAAAAGTTGAGTATATTTACCCAAATACTTGTATTTAGGATATTTATTTATTAAGATATTTTTCATTTATATATTTTATGGTAGAAGAATGGTAGTTTTACTTACAATATAAGGCGGATAAGTCCAATGAAGACAAACTAAACAGAACACAAATGTGACAGCAATATGTTTTTCTTCTTCTTCAGTGTAATATTTTATTGTTGTCCTGTTTATGCTTCTGAAACGCCTACATTTCCCCTTGGGGATAAAAACTTTTTTTAATCTTTATCTTATTTTAATATCAAAGGTTGTATGCTTAATATGTAGCTCTGTTTGACACATCTTGTATCGAGGGCCCTGCTCCATGTCTTGGAGACCCCTGATCCAGTCAATATGTCTATCATGAGAGGAAGTCTATATATACACAGAGACGATTGACTAAAGGAGGAACAGCTGTGATGATTAGTGTAGTGTGACTATCATTGTGACTGATCGGTGGCGGGAAACACGTGATGAATGAAAACAATCATAAAGTCCATGAACTGAACATAATGGTGACACCTACACTCCTCGACGGTCTCCATCATCCCTCCTCCAGCCGACTCCTCACGCTCGGCTCGTTCTGACACACACAGGAACACAGGGAGGACTCCGGGTCTGAGCCAAACACCGAGCCGGAGCCTCTCCTCGGACGGCACGCCAAACACACATAACCTGTACTCTATCTGACTCCTGTGCCAACTCGTGGACTCTGTTCCCTCGTCAGAAAGAAGTGCACTTTAGCATACTCTTAAGAAGAGCACTTGTAAGGGAAATAGTGTACTTCAAAAGTGTGAACTGGATGTAATGTTTGCAGTAAGGTTGTGCTGCTGTTCAAATTACATCCACATTTTGGATTTTAAAAAGTACAAATATGGCACACACACACATACATATAATATAGCTGATGTAACTATAGCCTGTGTGTCCGACAGCACAGCTAACATGAACAGCTAATGGTAAAACAAAATATATTAATGATTCCATGGTAAACCAGACGTATTGCATAAGTTATGTTTTCCAGCTTCTAGTCATTTATTGTGCATGCTACCGTATATTTTCCAGTTTTCAGCTCGGCAACCTCAGTTTTGCATATTCTAAGCTAGCCGTAATTTAAACCCCCATTTGGCTGCTACATTCCCCGTGTTAGCAAACGCTAGCTAGTCTCTTAACATGAATATTTGCAAGCCTCCAAGCACAGACGTCACACTTTAAATCCTGCCTGTTGCCTTTTATTTATCTCCTTTCCCTCTTTCTTTTTCTATTTTTAGCCCCCGACAGCTTTTTTGCTTTATCCATCTTATTCGACGACAGCTCACTACTGGTTCCTGCTCGCTCGGTGCTCACGTCTGCCTGTAACCAGCTGTAGAAGTGTGTGTGTGAGACGGATGACAGCGAGGAGTGTGTGTTTGTCTGTACTGCACTGGATCTGTTCTTTCACCCTGAGCCTTACAGTGACGCTGAAAGAGGACTGAGAATGTGAATGAGCGTGTGTTTGAGAAAGTGTGTGTGCACATAAGGAAACCATCAAGGCTTTAAGACATTTTTATTCATTGTACACTTTCATCTACCAAACCAGTTTGGGGGAGTCCAGTTCAGATGCTCTCGTATGTCATCGCTCATACCCTCAGAACCGCTGGATGGCCTGGAAACAAAATATGTTCCTCTGTCTCATGTTGAGCTCATTTTCCTCCGAAAAAGATTTTCTGCCTTTTTGAATAGTATTGCATCTTAAAGTGCCCCGATTATTCTGCTGTTTTAAAGGTTCCTCATGTTGTTTTGGCGTCTCCTACAATAGGTTTACACTCATCCCAGGTCAAACACACTTTAATCTTCTTAGAGTGTGTATACGCTACAATCCATGCCAATGTTCATATTTCTACAGTCTCTGATGTGTAAAGCTGTCTATAGCGGCGCGTCAGGGTCTGAGCAGACACACACACACTGTTCCCTCGTGCCGGAGAGTCTAGTGCGGTGTCGCTCGCCTTTCTCAAGCAGAGATCTGGACGTGACTTCACTCTTTTAGATGTTAATGACATTATTCAGGGTCTGGGGGTGACAGGGATGACAGATCCTGAGAGTGTGTGTGTAGATGACAGATCCTGAGAGTGTGTGTGTAGATGACAGATCCTGAGAGAGTGTGTATGTAGATGAGGTATCCTGAGAGAGTGTGTGTGTGTAGATGACAGATCCTGAGAGAGAGTGTGTGTGTAGATGACAGATCCTGAGAGTGTGTGTGTGTAAATGACAGATCCTGAGAGTGTGTGTATAAATGACAGATCCTGAGAGAGTGTGTGTGTAGATGAGGGATCCTGAGAGTGTGTGTGTGTAGATGAGGGATCCTGAGAGTGTGTGTGTGTGTGTAGGAGGAAGCCTCAGGTCTCGTGATTGCTCAAGCTCACACAGATGCTGACAGTCATGATGTTGCACTTCTGGATCTGCTGAGGTAAGCGGTCATGCGCTGGAGGATCAAGAAGTGCAGATGAGCAGTTTCAGCAGTCAGAGTCCGCTCTTTATTCCTTTATGATCCTGATCCAGCAGATAGCGGCCCGCGCACACACATGATCCTGATCCAGCAGATAGCGGCCCGCGCACACACATGATCCTGATCCTGATCCAGCAGATAGCGGCCCGCGCACACACATGATCCTGATCCTGATCCAGCAGATAGCGGCCCGCGCACACACATGATCCTGATCCAGCAGATAGCGGTCCGCGCTCACACATGATCCTGATCCAGCAGATAGCGGCCCGCGCACACACATGATCCTGATCCAGCAGATAGCGGCCCGCGCTCACACATGATCCTGATCCAGCAGATAGCGGCCCGCGCACACACATGATCCTGATCCAGCAGATAGCGGCCCGCGCACACACATGATCCTGATCCAGCAGATAGCGGCCCGCGCACACACATGATCCTGATCCAGCAGATAGCGGCCCGCGCACACACATGATCCTGATCCTGATCCAGCAGATAGCGGCCCGCGCACACACATGATCCTGATCCTGATCCAGCAGATAGCGGCCCGCGCACACACATGATCCTGATCCAGCAGATAGCGGTCCGCGCTCACACATGATCCTGATCCAGCAGATAGCGGCCCGCGCACACACATGATCCTGATCCAGCAGATAGCGGCCCGCGCACACACATGATCCTGATCCAGCAGATAGCGGCCCGCGCTCACACATGATCCTGATCCAGCAGATAGCGGCCCGCGCACACACATGATCCTGATCTAGCCGATAGCGGCCCGCGCACACACATTATCCTGATCCAGCAGATAGCGGTCCGCGCTCACACATGATCCTGATCCAGCAGATAGCGGCCCGCGCTCACACATGATCCTGATCTAGCCGATAGCGGCCCGCGCACACACATGATCCTGATCCAGCAGATAGCGGCCCGCGCTCACACATGATCCTGATCCAGCAGATAGCGGCCCGCGCACACACATGATCCTGATCCAGCAGATAGCGGCCCGCGCTCACACATGATCCTGATCCAGCAGATAGCGGCCCGCGCTCACACATGATCCTGATCCAGCAGATAGCGGCCCGCGCACACACATGATCCTGATCCAGCAGATAGCGGCCCGCGCTCACACATGATCCTGATCCAGCAGATAGCGGCCCGCGCACACACATGATCCTGATCCAGCAGATAGCGGCCCGCGCTCACACATGATCCTGATCCAGCAGATAGCGGCCCGCGCTCACACATGATCCTGATCCAGCAGATAGCGGCCCGCGCACACACATGATCCTGATCCAGCAGATAGCGGCCCGCGCAC